>JAREIK010005873.1:0-73021 GCA_029783825.1 Sapria himalayana | reverse complement strand
TTATATTCTATATCATTAGCTATATTAAGGTTAACTCGGATCATGAGTTTTTCATTTAACTTGGATAGTCATAATGTCTTGCTTTAAGCCACTCATGACTTGTAGGATCAAATATAATTTAGGCCTACTATCAATGTTAATTGAATAATAGGTCGCACATTAAGAACAAATAATAATGGTTATGGTTCTTCACTCTCTATAGTAATTTAAAATGATGAGATTATTTTAAATCATAAATAACAATTAATTATTATTAAATTCAAATTTAATTTTGAGAAATTTTAAATTCATGATTTAAATAAATAATTAATTTGTTATATTGAATTTGAGTTTTAATGAATAAATTCATTTAAATGGGGGTTTTAAGGATTTAAATTTAAGTTGTTATTATTTAAAAGAGTTATATATATATAATTAAATTCATTTATGACTAAAACCCTAGCATACATGTGTATATATATGAAAGACATATTTGATGCAAGTAGTCATCTTTTATAAAACAGAGAGAAACCAAGTATAGAATTGTTAATATAATTGAGAAGTATAGTATAAATATTTAATGAAAACTCTGAAAAAAGTCGAATGATCCAAAAAGATATATTATAATATATAATGGAGAGAACACATACCAGAAGACACTATATAATTTGAGATTAATTATCAATTTGATGTCTTTTTCAATAGAGTGAAGATTGAACCTCGATGAGATCATTCTAACCTTTCTCTTATAATAAATATCCAATTGATCAATTACGCACATAAAAGCTATTATTGAAGATTTATTAGTTAAAGTTAATATATTTATTTTAATCATGGATTTTATGGTGTTGAATATGGAGGAAGAATAAAATAATCTATTGATCTCGAAATAGCCATTTTTAACTACTTGACAAACCCTCATTGATGTCAATAATAGAGTTTTCACACTTTGTATAGGTAAAAAGCAGGTAAATTTCAATATTGTTAGTTTTCACTTATGATTGTGATTACAAATATGTTAATCAACCATGAAATTCAGTAACATAATATATATATATATATAATATAATACCATAACATAAACACATAGAAATAACATGGTTCACAAGCTGTTCAACACACATCTAGTTACATCTACTAGAAATAGAAAATTACTTAAGTGCTTTTAGATTAAAACCAAAAATGTTTACAGAATCCGAAGAAGAAGAGAAACCGAAAAAAATGCGCAAAAAAATATCTCACCAATTAGAAAAATTGCACGCTCTCTCCTCTGATTGAAAAGTGCAAATATATAATATATATATATATATATATATATGTTTCTAAGTTTTGATATCAGGACGCCCGTTATTATCTATTGCTACATTCGCAGTCTCTCTCAATATTTTAATTCATGTACTTACAATAAAAAATTATAATAGAAAAGTATTTGGTTATACAAAGTAGATAATCAAAAAGATTATATACTACAAATATTTACAAAGGCATCTAGAGTTTGACTTTGATGAAATTGATTGTTGGAAGATAGATAATTTATTCTACACAATATGGCAACAAAATATGGATATTAGGTGAAAAGATGACGAAGATGTCATGGAAGAGAAAAAATGAAGTTATGAAAGTGAAGATGAAATTGAGGAGGATGACTGCTATGAAGTCATGACATTCTTCAAAGTTATACCTTTAAAAAGCTCACAAGAAGAGTACTCCTAAGATATACAAAATCAAAGTGAAATGCCTACATTCTTTTCGCAATTATATAGAGAATAAGATGTATAGGATTGAGAGAATATATGAATATTAAAAATAGAGGTAGAATATCAACTAGTAACTGATGAAATTATAAAGGAATATCTAGTGAAAACAAAAATTCTAGAGGATCAGAAAGAAGGAAAAAAATGATACAACAATGAAAATCCCACCTTTGACCAGCATCAAGATTTTGAAGATACATAAACTATAGGAAGAAGCCGTGACAAATCTCAGTCCTGACTTAGGAGATCTAGAAAGAAAAAGCCCAAAATGTAGCCTAAAAAAACTATAGCAATCAAATAGTATGGCATCTAGATAGGACGAAGCCAAATAAGTAAGCTTAAAAGCTATGATGATCTAAAAAGCCATAACATCCTTATAAATAGAAGAAAAAGAAGAAAGTTCTGAAAAGAAATTAAGTAATATGAATTCAATATTGAAAGAAATTTGAGAAGAAAAAAGGAAGTGAAGAACTATACAACAAAACTAGACTCTATATCTCATATTACTGATAGTTAACACCTCGTTAATGATCTAGGCATGGACATAAAATATAGAGCTACTGTTAGACAACCAAAAATATATTTTTATATGATATGATAAAATAAATAATTATGTATTCATTAACATAGATAATTATATATATTTTAATTACCCACCCCACCAATAATCTCCCATTGGTGTAGAGATGACTAGGCTATTGGATTTCTTGCTGAACACCCCCTTAGGCTTCTTTATTGCTGCAAGTTTCTTTCATTTACTTTTCTAACCTCGCTTTCCTCAAAATTATGATTCTAGTTCTCTCTATCTTTGGGTCAAGAGGTGTTAGTATAATCCTAGAGTTTTTGCTCATGAAGATTATGGCTATAAAAATAAAGATTATGGCTATAAAGATTATTAAAAATGTGACACAAGATGAGTAATGCAATTCAAAGTACAAAAATTTATTATTCAAACTACTAAAAACAATATCTTTTTTGAAGGATATTTATGTCAACTAAAGTTGATTAGCCAAACAAAATAATCTCTGATAGTCATGTCAGAAACTTATTGTGACATTATTATAATGTCTAATTTTTAGGATTAGAGAATATCGCAAAAGCTCGTTGATGGATAGTTTCTCATCCAACATAATTTCGTAAGTATATTGATCGTACAAGTAGTATAGTAGACTTTTTTCCAAATAACAATCCAATAGTGATTATATATGCACATTGATCAAACAATAGTGTACCAACTATTGATCTAGTCAGAAAAATAAAATATTTTTTTTGGAAATAATCTTAGATTATGGGGTTGGTAATTTTATTATGCATAATAACCTATCTAATTTATTTTGTTATTATTATTCTTCATTACAAAATAAATGTTGGATTATTATGTAAATATTCTAGTGCCGTATTGGCATAAAAGATGGTTTTCATCTATTTGATCCTCTCCATTGATGGTTCCCTCATAAAAATCTTTTGAGTATTTTATCACTAAAAAAAATTATTCATGCATGAGAGTCATTCACAATTCTTTACCTCTAACACAACTCATTGACTACCTTTCTTTGTTGTTTAGTATATAAATTATTATTCTCTAACCTAATGGGTCATAAAGAAGTGAACTATTTGGAATTAAAGTGTTTATTATTTTAGCTTTATAAGTATCATACTCATGATAATTAATATATGTTTTCTCTCAAATATCACCAGTAGGAGTTAAATGAAAGAATGTAACTCACATGACTATCACCACATTTGAGTCACCTCGACTCATACGTATCTAATGGCTTACTCATCATCAACTACCATTATGACATGGGACTTACACACTAAATTTAAAACTCTTATAAAAATATTTAATAAAACCCCCACATCAATTGAGGATTAGTTCATATTGGATATATAATGGGATTGGTCTATAAAAGTATTCATATTTTTGATTTCATGAGCATCATACTCACATGATTAATTTTCCCTCAAAGTAAGGTTTTGTTATATAAGTTTGCCTCTCGCATCACTTTTAGAAGGGCTATCACTTCCTTACTTTATTTATGTATGATTGTGTTTTATGACTTACCTATTACTATTTATCATAATAATATACAAAAATATACTAACAGTAAAATTTTAATTTTATTTTTAAATAAAAATAATATGACCACTATTTTGCCGGATATTAGAAAAGATTTTAGTTGAGATAATTTAGCTGACCTCAATTTAGTTTCAAACATAAAATTCATTAATTATTTAACTATCACCTAAAATAAAATACACTAATACACGACATTAATTAATCAGATGTTAAAGAAAAAATTATTTGAGATAATTTTGAAATATATCTTATAAAACTTTAGATTCCTAGTAGTAACCCTAAAAAGTATCTGGAAATTAAAATTCTAAACCCATAATATTAATTTGTGTAACTCATATATGCCCCTAGGTGATAGTGAGAATTTATATTCTCCATTTAGAATTTATGGTTGTACATTGTATCACCACTTTGCTCTTGAAGCTCCACAAAAGTTGAGCAATTTTTTATCCAAAAGAATAGTTTTTTCACCTCTTTGTTCACGTCGTCACTCCTCTTTTTTTTGGCTCTATGTTCTGTTTTATACTTAAACAATTGTGTTCGTTTTTTAAGTAGGAAGGCGTGGTGTTATGGAAGAGTCACAATTTTCGCTTTGTGTTTATGTAACACAAAGTTACAATACTAGAGAATAATCATGGTTTTGATCTCTTTCTTATTTAGGTTTGTCACGACAATAAAAATATTCATGGCTCGTGCAATTCCTTTCTATAATATAAAGTTTTAGTATTAAAAATGACTATGAGTCATATAGTTCTACTATGTATAAATAAAGGTGTCAAATATGTCTTGTCATATCGAAATGACTTATTTTTTAGGCCCAACTGGAACAACATTCCATGCAAGTGGGCAGCCCAGCATAGCCCACTGGCATGTCTTTTTCATCGGTTGTGTTAGGTCATGCCAAGTCGAGTCAAGCCTAGCCAAGCTAGCTTGAAATGTTGTGCCTCGTAGCTGACATGAGACTGGTCTAGGCATGTCTCTAAACTGTGTCATGTCATTCTAGGCATAGCTATATCATGTTGTGCCCTGTGCCTTACTTCGGCCACTTGACATAGTCGACACATCTAACTCTAACACGAAATCATGGCAATAAGTATTTGTCATGACTCATGCATTTTTACTATGTAACCTAAAGTCACACTAGGAATAGCCTCAATTTTGGTCTTTTCTCTGGAGCAAAGAATTATAATTTTAGAAATAGTTGGAACACAGATAAATACTTTTTGTAACTCTCTATATTCAAAAGTGATGGTGCTAAAAAAATTATGACTTATGTTAAAATATATATTAGTATATATACTCATATATATCACTATATTTCTAAACATTTTTAAAAACTTATATATATAAATCTATCTATATAAATGTTTTTAAAAACATACATATATAAGCATATATATATATATATATAAATAATGTATACATATAAACCTATATATGTAAACTTATATATATACATGTATATATATATAACCTTAATTATATGCGTGTGCGTGTGCGTGTTTGTGTGTATATGTATATTTATATGTATAACTATATATATATAATCCTATTTATATAAACTATTATATATATGTGTGTATATATAACCTTAAATTTATGTGTGTGTGTTGATATATATGTTTCTATATACATTTATATAGATTTATATAATTATATATATGTTTATTTAATAATAATTTGTTTAGATTTAAACATATATAATTTTATAAACATATATATATTTTTTAAAATGAACATATTTTTTGTGTCTAAGTTATAAACATAAGATTTTCATATACTAGGATTGAATTTATTAACATCCTTAATGTAAACTGTTTTTGCAAGTGAACATTTCAAAAAAAAAAAAATTAGTGTTTCAATTTGATGAGAAGAGAATAGGGGAATAGAAATTATATACCAACCATGATTTATGTGACATGCGAGAAGAGAAAAGGAGACTGGTTTTTTTTTTTGTATAATTTTTTTTTGGTGGTATTAAATACTTCTAGTGGAAGTTTTGGTTTCAAAGAGGAAATAATTCTTTTTTTTTTAATTTGGGTGGAAGCGGAGCCACATATCCGTCTACTTTTATTTGTGTATCATGCCTAAACAATAAAAAAAATTTTAAAAATGCTTTATAACATTCAATTCATTAGGATGTGACATATCAAACCCGGTCTGTCCCAAGCAAAGTAATTGGGGCTCTAATTATAAATCTATCCCATATGAATCCCACATTTAGCGCAATTAGGTAAAATTATCAAACAAAATGATTTAATATCATGTTCAATCTAGGATATAATTATTCACCCTTGCTTTTCCTCCATTTTGCATCTCTCCTCCCACCACCTCCACTTGACCTTCTTCCTATTTCCTTGTTTATGATTCTCATGTATCCTTATTTTAAAGATTATCAGCCTCTTCTCATTTTTTATATAGGTTAATGACTCACCATAACTCTGAGTTCATTACATTAGCATAGTTTTATTGATTTAAAAACCTTAATTGACTCCACGAATTTCAACAATGAAATGTATATTTTTTATTAATTAATAAATATTATCATTAAAATTTTTTATTTCTTTTAGGTTATCATTCATCCCAACTTGTTTATCTAAGTTGTTTCAAACAAGGAAAGTTTGAGATTGACTATATAGAAGCCATATAAAAGATCAATTTGACATGAATTTCTTTGTTTCCTATTCTTCTCGGAGAAATGCAACAATTATTTTCCACGGAATATGTTGGGCAATTTTGATTCTATATTTGTGATATATGACAACAGAAATAGCAAATGATATTATCAGCAATTACAATCAATCATGGCTGAATCAAAAATGAAATATCACAAACAAGTATTTCATTAGTTCAACACGACTAGCTACAATCACTAGAAAAAATGCTTGTTTGCAGATTAAATCAAAAATTGTTCAAAATTCTTACTAGGTCACATAAACATAAAATTATGCAGAGAGGAAGAGATCAACAGTGTCACACCATGAAAAATAACAGCCCAAAAAATATAAAATAAATATAATTTATATTAATATAATTTTTTGTTTAATTAAAAAGAGTGGGTCGGATTACTTGGATGGGTTAGGCCCCTCTCCAAATTCTTCTGCTTGCTGACTGTGCAGCGGGATCTCTGTTAGTATTTTTGGCCTTTTAATATTTTCTTTGTATTTTTATAAAAATAAAAAAAGAAATTTAGTTATACAAAACTGAATCAAAATAAATTATATAAATCTTAATAATTTATTTTTCACCCTAATTTTCTTATTAGACAAGTTGATTGGGTCACTCCTTTAAAGTGAGGTCATCATAGGCATACTTTATTATAAGCTAGAAACAAAATACTAGTAACTAAAAATATTCTCATTAAATTACATATACAATCCAATTATACCTTCTCAAGTTGGCACAACAAAATTCTCACTATCCTATATGACATACCAAAATAAAAAAGTTAAATGTTGCCAACAAAAAAAATATTTTTGCTTATAATATTATTGCTAGTATATTTTTCCAACCAATTTAAATTTTTTCAAATACATATCATCTCAAATGATAATATACATATGTGTTTTGACTTAATGCAAAACTTTCGATAAATATTTTACTCTATAGTGCCATATAGTATATATAAGTTATTATTATACATATTTGTAGCTTATATTTTCCAAGAAACCACTATCCATCCAAAGGTAATATATATTTTTTGATACCAAGTGTTGGAAACAAGTGGGATCACCATGAAAATCAACACTCATTATATTTTTGTTAGTATAATTCTGTTAATGTTATATTTATGGTAGAATTGCTTATATAAGTTTGATAGTGATTAAAGAATAATATCATTCAGAGTATCATTATCAATCTCAGCTTCAATCATCTCTAATTCAAAAAAATTAATTAGTTTGAGAACATGATTATCCACTAGAGTGCTTTCAGTCATTGTAGTATTCATCACAACCATGGCTTATATGACTAGGAGAATGAGTCTTTTTCAAAATATTTTAAAATTTGACATGTCATGGGTAGTAGCTATGGACTGATGCTGATGGTAAAATATATATGATATTTGTAAGCCAAAATATATTATGTTCACATCCCATTAGCTACCTTTTTCTCAAAAGATTTGGTTTCCTCATTAGTTTTCACTTAATAAGAATTTTACAGGCATATGAATACAAACTTATAGTTCTCGTTAGTTAAAACAATGCTAAGATTTGTTTTCTAGTCTGTATAATTGGTTCCATTAAATTTATTCTCTTTGAAAATGGTGATGATTGAGTTGAAATATATTTTCCAAAATCATTTACAATGAGATTATCAAGTTGTGTTGATAGGTGTGTTACAAGAGAGAAAATTCATTTAATATTACAAATACACAGAAATATCCATTTGTGTATAGATATTGTTTCAAAATTTAAAGAATTTTTAGAATTAAAACATCACTAAAATTTACACATTTATATTTACTGATAAAGCATAATTAAAAATAAATTAATCAATAATTTTTAATAGAATCATAAACAAGAGGACATGGTAACTCTCAAAAAATATAATTCATATTTTATTTGATCATATATCAATATTTGATGGGAGAACATATTGTATTATGGTATCCAACTCGAGTTGGATGAGAATGATCTACAAAATAATGGTGATATTGATGTTCAATCAATTCGTTCAACTAATAATTTAGTATATTTATTTACCAAGGCTCTACCTACTACAATATTTGAAAGGCTAGTTCATAGCATTGGAAATCATAGGCTTAGAGATTTAAAGTGATGTTTTATATTATACTTTTTTTTTCTTCACCATGGTTTTATCCAACAGGGTTTTCCTGGTAAGGTTTATAATGAGGCAGTATCATGGACATCCAAGGGAGAGTATTATGAATAATATTATGGATGTCTATAAACTCTTTTTTAATCTCTTGATTATTAATATTCTTGTGACTTTTATTATTCATAGATTAATATGTATTAATTGGCATGTATTAATATGTATTCATTGGTATATTTATTTGTGTATTGATGTATATATTTATTGACGTATTTATACACATAGTATCATATCCATGTATTAAACCTTATAAATAGGGAGCATTTGTATGAGTCAATATATACTTAAAGGAATAAGATATCTCTCTCATATTTCTACTATATCTCACACTCTCTTGTCATTCTATTTTATAATATATTTCAAATTATTTCATATGAATTCCTCCTCAATGTTAGGCTAAATTGATATTTATATTTGGTGTATTTTATTTCTTATGATGGATATATAATTGATAGATTTTATGTTTGATTTGTATTATCATTTGAACTGATAAATGAAATTATTATTTAGAATTAAAATTAGGATTTTACTATTAGTATATTTATGCAAAAAAATATAATAGATGGTGACACATAAGCCATAAATCATATTCGTGCATAAATATAAAAATAAGGTAATAACTCTTTCAAAAGTGATGTATGAAATAAACTTATACGTCAAAACTCAACGTTGAGACAAATTTAATCATGAGTATGTAGCTTAAGAAGTCAATCCAATATAAATATCTTAGATAAACCGTCTCTTAATTGATACGAGAGTTTGTCTAAAATGTTTCTTAGAGTTTTACATTAGTGTGGGTGTCACGTGTCATCATGATGAATAATGATAGCCAAACTATATGATACAAATGAGTGGAGGTGACTCTTAAGGTGATAATTTTCTGAGTTATTTTTTATCGGATGACTCATACTCGTGAGATTTGAGAGAATACTTTAATTATCACAATATGAAACTTTGAAAACTAAGCGTACAAATATTTTTAATATCATATAGTTTATCACTTTATAATATATGAGATCAAAGATTAAGAATATATATACTAAGCAACCATTAAAGACCATTGATGAATTAACTAAAAGATGTGGAATTAAAAATGAATCTCGAGCAGAGATAATTTATTATTTTAATGCTAATGTCCCAATGAGATAGCTATGAGAAAACCTTTTATTGAGGAACACTCAATAAATGAAAACCACCTTTTAAGCCAGAAAGTGCTATAATTTTTTTTTGCAATAATCTAACTTTAAATATATAATCAATAATAATAAAAATTAGACAATTTTGATAGGTCAATATACATAAAGAAATGACCAACCCAAGATTCTAAAAATGTCATTAGAAACATAGTTTTATCTTTCAGATTAGAATAACAAATGACTTACTCTTAATTGATCAAACTACTTATATAATTTCTATGAGATCTATATATGGACAAAAATTAACTTTACTTACATAGCCCATTTACTTGACCTATATTGAATAAAAGACACTCATCCAATAAACTTTTAAAATATTATTTAATTTTAAAAACTAGTCATCATAATAAAGTCATAACACTTCCTATGAGAAATTAAGACCACTATATTAATTATATTAATAGGGAATTTCAACTTAAGCTCTCTTTATTATCTTACTTTTGCTAGGGTACATTGCGTCCTTCTCTCTTTTCTCTTGTATTCAGTATGTGCATGCTAGTTTTTCTCTCATTATCTTAGTTTGCACATAGCCCATCTCTATATATAATGTGGTTTTTGAATAAAGTAGGCATCAACTTAATACCCTGCACATTGCACAAAGCTCACATAGTAGAGAAGACTCGCTTAATTTTTGCCAACTTTTTTCCAACCCCAATCTTGGAATGTTAAGACTCCATTTCTGTGAAAGTTAAACAAACATATATAGACATATATTATCTACACACACACACACACACACACACATATATATATATATATATATATGTGTGTGTGTGTGTGTGTGTGTGTGTGTTTATGTGTGTGCATGTGTACAGACATATATAATTGTATATATATATACCAATATTGTTGTATATATAATTTATGTGAGGGAGGGAGGATCAAATAACAACCTTACACAATTTTTTTTTGTATTGAGCAGTATGATATATGCAGGGGAGAGAGTATATTTTTCCAACTAAAAAAATAAGTTTTTTCTGATACGTTATCAAACAAAAAGCCAATTTCACATACTAACCAATTGTAATCCCAATAGTCAATGGAACCTTAGAGCAACTCCAACGGAAGTTTTTATCAGGGGTGTCATCCCCGTAACTCTGAAATAGCACCCAAGCCACAAAAAACAATGTTTCAACAGAGATGCATCAAAGTTAACAAAATGTCATTCATGAAAGTAGAGTGTCATATTTGGCAACTTTAGAGAGAGATGCAGAAGGATACAAAATCATCATTGATGGCTCTTTTGCATCTCAATGGCTATATTATATTTTAATTTCTTTACAAATATAGAGATTCAAATTGAAAGAAACTTACCTCGAATTCTTGCCTTTGAAACCCTAGCTTTCCTGAATCTGTTAGTTTTTCTAAACCTTAGCCTGAACCCTGGCCATTGTTGTCATTTTGTAGAAAGCCATCATAAAAAGGGAGGAAGAGAAAGAAAGAAACAAAGAGGAAGAGAGCCATTGTGCAGAGAGCCGTTATATGAAAAGAGGAATAGGAAGAAATAAAGAAGGAGAAGGAAGTGGAAGAAATCCAAACAAAAAAAATGGTGTTTGCCTTCTCTCAATTTAAATTTTGATTTTTAAATTAAAATATATAAATTACTCATTTTTTTAACTTGATTATAAATTTTATATTTTTTTATAAATTGCTCATTTTTTAAATTGATTATAAATTTTTAATGAAATAAATTGCTCACTTTTTAAATTGACAAATTGATTTATTTTAGATTTAAATTGATAAATTGCTAATTCTTTAAATTAATTACAAATTTTATAATTTATAGATTTATTTGTATACTTTATAAATTGTTCATTCTTTAAATTGATTATAATTTTTATTTGTAGATAGATTTGCAACATGATGGTTCTTTAACTGGTTTGCTTATAAATGACACCGATTTATATGATGATAGTGATACTATTTAGAACAATCCCATAGTATTGGCTCCAATACAAAATGAAGTCGTTTCAAGATTGAGAAAATCACAAAGTACAAACTTCTCTGTACAAGAAGATAAAAGAATGGGAGAATTATGTTTTGATGCACTGACCAAAAGATATTTAAAAAATATTAACCAATCTTTTAATATTTCAAAAAAAAATGCACCAAACTATTAATAAATTATAATGCAGGGCACTCAAATACATTAATCCTAAACTACCCTAGCCCCTCTTCTCTTTCCCTTGTCCTTGCCCTTGCCCAGCGAGCTCCATCATGGAGTTCAAGGAGCTCGTGGAGAGGGCGAGAGGAGAGGGGCCAAGAAAGAGGGGCGAGGGCGAGGGCAAGGGCGAGGGGCGAGGATGAGAAAAATGGGAGTGGGGGTAGGGTAGTTTAGGTTTAATGAATATGAGTGCCATGAATTTTAATTTATTATTAATTTGGTGCATTTTTTTGAAATATTAAAAATTGTGTTACTTTTTTTTAAATATCTTTTTGTTGGTGCACCAAAATACAATTCTCACTAAATGAATTATGTCTACATGGATTAATACGAGCAAAGATGAATTTATTGGGAATGAACAATAAGGTGGTGTATTCTGGCAAAAAATATAATAATACTTAGCACTTCATGGTGACAATCATGAAGAGCATTCTCAATCTTCTATTAAAAGTCATTGGACTAATATAAATGTAAAATACATTAAATTTATTAGGTTTTAAGTCTAATTGAAAGATTTTGATAAAGTAGATACACCGAGCAAAATAATGTAAGATTTAAACTTTTAATTTAGACATTAGTATGTTTTGATATTTGAACTATTAATTGAATAATTTCAAATATTTTTCAAGTTGATGAAGCAAAAGAAACATTTGCTCAGTTAATTGAAAAAACATTTCAATACAAGCATTGTTGGAATATATTGAAAATGGAGCAGAAATGGACTTATAATATGACCAGCAATGGAGTTAACTACTGAATAAACTCATATTGAATCTTGCTAATTAACTATATATTTAGAGGATGACACTAAACCTTCGTCCACTCCCAACCTCGATATGCCATTGTGTAGAAAGGCTTCAAAGAAACAACTTAAAAACAAAGAGAAACAATCTAATGTTAAAAGATCACTAGATAATCACAGCTAGAATGAAAGAATGAAAATGAAACAACAAAAAGTTGAGCAAAACAAGAAAATTTATGGTCAACACGAGATAGAATTGGAGCAACATCAAAAACAATTAAAAATTGAAGAAAGACAACTACAATAAATTAAAATACAAAATGAAATAAAAATAATGGAAACTGATAGTAGTTGCATGGACCCAATTTCTACAACATATTGGAATACCATGAAGATATGAAATAAGAAAAAACAAGATTTTAAATATCATTATTTATTATATTGTGATTATTTTTTAATTTGTAGTCATTTATTATGTTGCAATTGGAATTCAAAAGATATCCTACCTGTTTTAATTACAAATTCAAATGGTATCCTAATTTGTAGTCAATTATTATGTTGCAATTGGAATTTAAAAGATATCCTACCCGTTTTAAATGAACAAAATGACATTTGGCACCCCAATTTTGGAAACTCACTTAGGAATTGCTGAGCTTTAAAAAAATTCAAATGGCATCATACCTATCTTGATTACAAATTTATTTGCATCTTACTATCACACAAGATTGAGATGATGTATTTGATTGGAATGATTCCAATTGTTATATGCAAATTAATACTTAATTAATTACTATACTCATTAGACATCTCCCTCTACATATTTCTAATTTAATTACTCATATAATTTAGTATAATCAGGATGTAGCAAAACTCAAAGATGTAAATTATGTGATGTATACCAAGTTTAATGTGATTAGATGGAATAATTCAATTAGTTATATACAAAAGTATTTGAAAAACTAGTTATAATATATCACAGCTAAGAGTGCTAATGATGCAAATCAAGTTGAGGTTCAACTGAATTCAAGTTAAAGCATTAATATTTCAAGTCGAGCTCAAGCTCAAATCAAGCTTACTCAAACCAAGCTCAACTAAACTCAATTAACATTGAATCGAGGTCAAGCTTATTCAGTCAAGTTTTGAGGCCAAGTTCAAGTATCACATGAGTTGTCATTTCATTAACACAACTAATTATTATATCAAATTTTAGGAGAAACAGTGAAAGGAATATATATATATATATATGACATTTATACCTTATTAATATAATTTATAGAATAATATTCTATTCTATTAATATTTTCTTTTAAAAAATTAATTATTTCTGAAATAAATATATTTAAAACTAATTAAAAAAATAAAAATATGATTGTTAGAGAATAGAAAAACAAAGATACATTATTTTTGTCATGCCTAAAGAAATAAAATTTTATATATAAAAATATTAAAATTTCTCACAAGTTACTCAATTTGACCGACAAAATTCTATCAAGCGGACACAATCGAGTTAAAGGGCTGACTAAGTCACATCCTAGTAGCTAACAAATTACCATCTCATTAGCACTCTGATTACAGCAATAAAAAAATTAGTTAAATTATTAAACTTAAACTAACAATCAATTATTCACAAACCCAACTATTTAAATCTCATTCATAGATTGTTGTTTTCCATTGATTCTATCGTGATAATTTCAGCTTGATTAATTCTAGAGGACGAACAGTTTTAATTTAATTTTTAAAATACTAGAGAAGGATCTTAATTGTTGGTTTGAAACAAACATTGCCCAAATCATTAAATACGAGTTCTGGTGTGATTAATTTTATAAAAAATAAATTTATTAATGATAATATTGATAAATTATTAAAAAATATATTAATTTTTTAAAATTCATTTATGAGAAACTAGTGACCTAACCAATGTCCCATTTAACTAAAAAATATATATACAAAGAATAAATGTAAATTCAATATAAATTTAAATTATATTTAAAATTTTATTGTAAAAGAAAACACATGAAAAAAAAAATTGCAACTAGAAGTCCTTATGTCATAAACAACCTGTTTAAAAAATATTAGACAAATATGATTTTTAAAAGTATACTGGGAAAGTTATAAAGGCAAACATTGTTTAAAGATTCGGATACACCCAAATCATAAACAAGGAAAGGAAAAGATTTACTTGAGACATCTGGTAGAGTTTTATAAAATGCTACAAAACAAAGATTGGTATTAATATCATAACTTCAAAATAAATTTATATTACATTAATTAATAAATTGTAATAAATGGAACTCAATGTGCGACTTAAATAGGATGTATTTATAATTAGAGCCCCAGTCTCTTTTCTTGGGACAGACAAGCAGTGATACTTATTTCACATCCTATTGACTTGAAATAAACAAAGCATATTTTTACATTTTTTTGTTTATTTTTTATTGTTGAGGCATGATACACAAATAAAAGCAAATGTATATGTGGTTTCACCCAAATTTTTTAAAAAAATTATTTCCACTTTGAAAACTAAACATCACGAGAAGTATATATTACCCCAAAAAAAAATTATACAAAAAAAAACCACGTCTCCTTTTCTCTCCTCTCAGGTCACATAATTCATGGTTGTTATATAATCTCTATTCTTCCATTCTCTTCTCATCAAATAGTAACCCTAATTTTTTACTTTTTTTTTTTTGAAAATGTTCACTTGCAAAAATATTTTCCATTAAGGATATTAATAAATTCACTTCTTGTATATGAAAATCTTATGTATATAACTTAAACACACACACACACACACACACACACTTATATTGTTACCAAATATACAACAATATATAACTATATATATACGGAGAGAGACATATCTAGTGTTATATATCTATATATATATACATGTCCACAATATATGGTACACATGCATAAACCTATGTATATACATTTGGATATATGCAAGTGCATATATACACTAATACACATGTATTACATTTATTATTAGATGCATGTATGTCTATATATACACTTAAACACTATTGCACATATATATGTACATAGTAGTCTATAAGTGTGCATATATATAGACATATTTAATGTTGTATATAGACACATTTATAAAGTATCTAGATAAATGAATGTATGTACCTTATATATACACCAATAAATTATGGCTTTATATATTCTTATATACTATTGTATATATACATATATAAGTATATATGGTTATATGAGCATATGTGTATAGGCCAATATATTATGGTCAATATACATGTATGCACAAGTAGGATGTATGCATAAATACACACACACACACTCACTCACTCACTCACTCAAACATAATACATATATTAATGATTAAACTTTTATGCATACTATTATACATTGATATATATATATATAGCAATATATAGGTATGTTTATATCAAAATAAACATATTTAATGTTCTTATCTATTTAATTTAAATATAGGTATTATTTTTATATAGAGACATGAATGTATGGATAAATGATTATATAAATATATTTGATATGCATATATAATATTGTATATATGCATGTACATTTATGTATACTATTATACATATAAATACACAATAATTTATACTTGTATAGACAGTAATTTGTGTGCTGAAGGCTTATATATATACACACCTAGACAATGGTGTGTGTGTGTGTGTGTGTATCCTGATAGCAATATGGAACTTTATACAAGTGTGTTTATATATATAGATAGTTAGTGTTGTGTATATAAAAATGTATATTATATTATGTATTTATGTAGCTATAGATATATACAAAAGTATATAATAAAGGCTTTATATATATTATTAAATATTATTATCTATGCTATTAGCGAATATTAAAAAACTTATTAAATTATCAATTAGGCAACAACAATAATGTAGCTATTGAATAGGATGTCATGATTGGAACACTTGCCAAAATATTATTGATAATTTCAACCACCAAACTATAAAATCAAATCATTTCACTAACATAAATAAATGACTAATATATATATATAATTGTATAAACATAAATACAGATACATACATACATACATATATATATATAATATAAATGTTTCTAGATATTTATATATATTATATACATACACACACACACACATGCACGCGCGCACACGCACACACACACACCACACACACACACACACATATATATATATATACATACTTAAATGGTGGTCAAACGATTTGGTGCTTATAATTAGATAGTTGGAGGTGTAATTAACATTCCTTGGGTGGTGGATTTATGCCCTTATAACAATTACACCTAAACATAAGAATCCCTTATTAATATAAATAAATATTAAATTTAATATTTAATAAAATGCGAATAATGTTTTAATACACAAACTAAAAAATATTTACAAAAAAATACCTAAAATTTTGATAATTTAAAAAAATAACACCAAAAATATAACATATTTAGATTTTAGTTCACTATTAAATAAAAATCAATTTCGCCCCTGCATTTGTATAGGTCGGCATTTAACAAACAAGTTGGTTCTATTTTTTGATAATAGTATTTTTATAATTGTACGAAGAATATTAGAATTCAAAAGTGATTTTACAAGAAAAATCAAAAACTAGTTTCATTTTTTTAACCTATATATAAATTTAAGTATATGTAATGATATATCAATATATCTAAGCATATATAATTAAATAAACATATATATAATTATATAAATCTATATAAATGTATATATATATATATATATATATATATATATATATATATATATAATTAAGGTTATATAAATACATTTAGATATATAAGTTTACAAGTATAGGTTTTTATTTATACAATTATACATATAAATACACACACACACACACACACACATATGTGTGTGTGTGTGTGTGTAAAAATAGGTTTTTATATATTCGATTATACATATAAACGCACACACACACACACACATATTTTATATAGGTTTACATGTGTACATTATTTTTATGTGTGTGTGTGTGTATCTATGTGTGTGTGTGTGTGTGTGTGTATGCTTATATATGTATGTTTTTGAAAACTTTTATATATATAAGTTTTCAAACTTGTTTAGATTTATAGTGATATATATGAGCATATATACTAATATATATCCTAACATAAGTCATTATTTTATTAGCACCATTACTTTTTGACTACAAAGATTTGCAAAAAAGTATTTACTCGAGCCGTGACTATTTTAACGTTATAATATTTTGCTCTAGAGGAAATACCCAAATCGAGGCTATTTCTAGTACTGTGACTTTGGGTTACATAGTAAAAATGCATGAGCAATGATGACTCTTATTGCCATTATTTTGTGTTGTTGAGTTAGAGATGTCGAATGGGTTGAACAGCTCAAGTAAGGCACAACGCACAATATGATTTAGCTATGCCTTGAATGGCATGACCCAATTTAGACATGTTAGCCCACGAGATACGACCGCACGAGGCACAACATGATTTAGCTATACCTTGAATGGCATGACCCAATTTAGACATGTCAGCCCACAAGGCACGAGGCACAACATACCTAGACCAATCTCATGTAAGCCCACGAGGCACAATATTTCAAGCTAGCTTGACCAGGCTTGACCCGACTTGGCATGACTCAGTATGACTTGGCATAACCCAACACAACCCAAGAAAAAGACATGTCAATGTGCTATATTGGGTTGTCCACTAGCACGACATTTTGGTCTAGATGGGCATAAAAACTAGGTCATGTTGATATGAAAACACATATTTGACACCTTTATACATAGTAGAACTACAAGAATCATAGTCATTCTTAATACCATGAATTTGTATTATAGATAGAAAATACACAATCCATGTATCTTTTTATTGTTGTGACAAACCAAAACAGTAAAGCGACCAAAGACATGATTATTCTCTAGTACTATAACTTTGTGTTACATAAATGCAAAGCTAAAATCATGACTCTTCCCTAACACCATGCCTTCCTACTTAAAAAATGCACACAATTGTTTAAATATAAAAGTAGAACATTGAGCTAAAAATAAAAGAGGAGCGACAACATGAACAAAGAAGTGAAAAAACTATACTTTTTGTATAAAAAATTGCTCAATCCTTGGTGAGAATCATGAGCAAAGTGGTGATACAATATATAAGCATAAACCCTGAAGGGGAGAGTATAAATTCTCATTATCACCTAGGGGGAGATATTAGTTACACAAATAAAAATTGTGGGATTATAATTTAAATTTACATATACTTTTGTGGATTACCATTGGGAATCTAAAATTTTATAAGATATATTTCAAATTATCTCATATAAAATCTTCTTTAATGTCCGACTAAATTGAGTTCATCTAATGGTGTATTTTATTATGTGATAGATATATAATTAATGAATTTTATGTTTGAAACTAAATTGAGGTCGGCTAAATTGATGTCGTATCACTTTTATTTGAAACTAAAATTAAAATTTTACTGTTAGTATATTTGTGTATATTATTGTGATAGATGATAATAGGTATGTAATAAAGCTAAATCATGCATAAATATAGTTAGGAAGTGACATCCCTTCAAAAAGTGATGCCACATACAAACTTATATAATAAAACCTGGCATTGAGGAAACATTAATCATGTGAGTATGATTCTCATGAAACCAAAAATATAAATACTTTTATAGGTCAATCCAATTATATATATCCAATATGAACTAATCCTCAATTAGTGTGAGGGTTTGATAGAATATTCTACTGAGGGTTTTACATTTAGTGTGTGAGTCCCATGTCATCATGATAGATGATGTGAGTAAGTCATGAGATACGTGGGAGTTGCGGTGACTCATAAAGTGTGATAGTCATGTGAGTTACTTTCTATTATTTGAATCCTACTAGTGAAATTTGAGAGAAAACATATATTAATTATCATGAGTATGATACATATGAAGCCAATGTATAAACAATTTTAATTCCAAATAGTTTATGTCTCTATAAGACATGAGATTAAAGAATAAAAATGTATATACTAAGCAAACAATAAGGGTAGTTGATGAGTTGTGTAAAAGGTAAAGAATTATGAATGACTATCAAGCATGAATAAATTTTTTAGTGATAAAATACCTAAGAGATAATTATGAGGGAACCAACAATGGGGAGGATCAAATAGATGAAACCACCTTGTTTGCCATTATGGCACTAGGACATTTTCACAATAATCCGACATTCATTCTGTAATGAATAATTATAATAACTAAATAATTTAGATAGGTTATTAATTATTATGCATATTAAAATAAGAATCCCTAGAATCTAAGAGTCTTATCAAAAATATAGTTTTATTTTTCTGACTAGATCAATAGTTACCACAATGTTGTTTGATCAAACTGCATATAAAATCTCCATCGGATTGTTTTTTGGAAAAAAGTCTGCTTTACTACTTGTACGATCAATATATTTAAGGAATTATGTTGGATGAGAGACCATCACTAAATGATCTTTTGAGATATTTTCTAATCCTAAAAATTAGGCATTATAATAATGTCACAATAAGTTTCTGACATGACTACCAGATATTATTTTGTTTGGCTAGTCAACTTTAATTGACATAACTATCCTTAAAAAAAAGATAATTATTCTTAGAAGTTTGTATAATAAATTTATGTTATTTGAATTACATTACTCATCTTGTGTTACTTTTTGTGTCTTTTGTTTTAATATTTTTTTATTTTTTGTAGCCATAATCATTATGAGCAAAAACTATAGGATTGTATTAACACCTCTTGACCCAGAGATTGAGAAAACTAGATTGATAATTTTGAGACATGGAGGTGAGAAAAAGTAAATGAAAGAAACAAGCAGCAATAAAGAAGCCTAAGGGGGTGATCAGCAAGATATCCAAAAGCCTAGTCATCACCACACCTTGGGAGACTAATGGTTGGTTTGTAAAATATACATAATGATCTATATTAATGAATAAATAATTTTTTTATCACTTCATATAAAATATATTCTTGGTTTGTCTAAAAAGTGGCTCTATATTTAATGTCCATGTCTAAATCATCAACGAGGTGTTACATTACATCTAACAGTTATCTGAGATATCAAGTCTAGCTTTGTTGTTTAGTTTTTCACTTCTCTTTTTTTCTTAAATTTTCTTTCAACATTGAATCATATTAAATAATTTGTTTTTTGGAACGTTCTTCTTTTTCTTCAATTTCTAAGGATGTGATAGCTTTTTAGATCATCATATCTTTTTCGCTTACTTACTTGGCTCCATCCTTCCTTAATGTCATGACTATTTTGATAGCCATAGTTTTTTTAGGCTATATTTTGAGTTTTTTCTTTCTAGATCTCCTAAGTAATATGACTGAGGTTTGTCATGGCTTCTTCCTATGTCTTCAAAATCTTGATGCTGGTCAAAGGTGGGACTTTCGTTGTTGCATCATTTCTTTTTTACCTTCATTCTGATCCTTTATAATTTTTGTTTTCACTATATCATCCTTTATAATTTCATTAGTTGACAGTTTGGATTCTACCTCTATTTATAATATTGATATATTCTCTCAATCCTATACATCTTCTTCTCTATACAATTGTATAAAAAATGTAGGCATTTCACTTTGATTTTGTATCTCTTAGGAGTACTCTTCTTGTGAGCCTTTTAAAGTAATAACTTTGAAGAATGTCATTACTTCAGAACAGTCATCCTCCTCAATTTTAGCTTCACTTTCATAACTTGATTTTCTCTCTTTTATGTCATCTTTCTCATCTTCATCAGGCCAGAAGTATTATACAAAATCTTTTCACCTAAAGTCCATGTTTTGTTGCCATATTGTTCAGAATAAATTATCTATCCTCCAATAATCGATTTCATCAACATCAAGACTCTACATGCCTTTGTAAATATTAAATTTTACTTGCTTTTTACCTACACAAAAAGTGAAATCTCTCTTATTGACATCAATGAGGGTTTGTCAAGTATCTAAAAATAACTATCTCAAGATCATTAGAGTATTTTATTCTTCCTCTATATTCAACTCCATATATTCAATGAAAAAAATAAATATATTAACCTTAACTAATAAGTCTTCAATAATACCTATTGTGTTCTTAGTTGATCAATTGGAAATTTATAGTAAAAAGAAAATTTGGAATGATCTCATCGATGTTCAGTCTTCACTCTATTTACAAAGATATAAAGTTGATAATCAATCACAAATTATATAATGTCTTCTTGAATGTGTGCTCTCTAATTTTACATATTATCATAAAACTTTCTGGATCATTCGACTTTTTTAGGAGTTTTCATTAAATATTTATACTAAATTTTTCAATCACATTTGTAATTCTATACTTTTTCAACTTTCCCTTACTATCCATGGCATCCTTAATGAATTTTACATATTTCAATATTTAAGTAAATGCTCCGACAAACAAAATATCTACTTCCAACTTTTAAAAATTTTAAAAAAGTTTATCAAAATTTTCATGCAATTTCCACTTTCTAAAATGTTGTGGAAAAGATTGATTTAGAGGAAAATTACTTTTTAATATCATTCTCCATCATTTTCATCTTTCTAGTGCTTTGAGTAATTTCCAATCACTACTTCATTAATCCTTTTTTGTTTGTCACAATTGAGAGGATGAATAAGGCATTCTATTCATTGAGTATCATGGCTTAGGAGAATGTCATAGAGTTGGGGGCTATGACTTTTGAAAATACCATGGTAGGAGCCATGATTTTTGGAAATGTCAAGGCATTGTCAATTCCAACTCTTTTTTTTAGCTTTATTTATTTGTTGCCGCTCAATATGTTTGCTACTTCTAAATATAATTGAGAAGTATTTCTTCTTGTTTGTCTCAATATCACTCAATAATTCATTGATGCTCTTTTATTTCACTAATAATATCAATTGTTTGATTTGTTTGTCTATATACTTTATCACCACATTTGTATATTCTAATTTTATCTCATGCTTCTCCATATGATCTTTAAGATCATTTTTTTCTTTTTATCTTGGTTAGTAATCCTATTAATTTATCATTGATAGAAAAATTTCTTCACCCTTTGACTACTGATAATTTGAGCTCGATCCTCCTAGAATATGAGTACCATGGAATTACTCTCTAAATTCTTCGAGACTTGTCCAACATTCTACTGCCCATTACAATAGCCTCAATGTAAACAATTTTCATAATTTTTAATGTTCGAATAATAGTGTGTGGGAATATTAGTATTGATTAAAACACATATTATTTGCCTTGTAAACTTTTTGCCTCCACTTCATAAATAAGATCAAAATTTAACATTTATTGTGGTTACAAAATAATGATTTCTATCATTCCTTTTTTTGATTTCTCTTCTTGAGCTTTTAACTTTTTAAGAAATTCTTTCATTTTTTCCTCCATCACGGTAATCCTGTTCAACTCCAACACTCCCGCTTGCTATCTCCCAAAGACATGATATTCAAAGAATGGTAGTTATTAACTACCAATCTTTGAATAATATGTTTTCTCAAGTAATATGTTCATAATTAACCCTCCTAAAGAAACAGAAATGATATTCTTTATCATGTAATTCAGCCCATTATAGAATATTTGAGCTTGAAACCACAACCCAAATTCAAATTAAGGGTATTTCTTCAATAACTTTTTAAATTAGTCTCAAACTTCATATAAAATATCTATCTCCTCCTAGTATTATTTTTTTATCTCACTTTATTATTATGAGATAATTTGAGGCAAGAACATTGTGATGAAAGCTTGTACAAGTTCATCCCAACTTTGAATTGAAGATCAAAATAAGCACTGGAACCTAATTCATATCATAAAACCTGATAGTATCCAGACTAACTCTAATTATTTTAACTATATCATAAAACTCTAAGAACATTATGACATGTCTATTTAAATCTTCTATTATCCTCCCACAATACTGATATTATTGAATTATCGCTATCAAACTTGACTTTGAATAGAATAATTTCATAAAATTATAATTTAAATGGATTATATTGAATAGTAGTAAATTGATTAATTTTTCTATAAAATATAAGAATTGATAAAATTAAGGAGTATGAGTGGAGCAAAAAGTTATGCAAAATCATGGCATTCATCATGCTATGACTTTATTACACCCCAAAATTATAAGGTAGCTTCAATATCAATTATTGACCGAACCTCTAAAAAATAATTTTGATAATATTTGTATGTCATGATTCCATTCTTTTATCGATGTAATTATGGTACTTATCAAAAAATTATCTTAGAATGCAAATTTTTTTTCAAGTTATAGCCACCCTATCTAAGTGATATTTTTATGACTATACTGTTAATTTTAGATCATAATAGCTGAGTATTCAACTTTTACTAAAATCCATGACATCCTATAATGTCATAACTTTGTCATAAAAAATCATAAATATTAAAGATTATGCCATTGAAGTTATATAACACCTTAACTTTTTGGCTATAAATAGTTTCATATAATATTTACTCAAGCCATAGTCATTTCCAAAACTACTACTATTTTCAGAATCACAACTCTTTTCTCTAGAGAATCACGGTCATTCAAAATACCTTGACTTTGGGTTATAAAGTCAAAATAAATGAGCCACAATTATTCAGGTGCTATGACTTTATGTTACATAGTAGAAATGCATGAGTAATGATCATTCTCAATGTTATAATTCATGTCATATAAAATAAACACATGAGCCATAGTTATTCCCAACACTACTACTAAATGTATAAAATTATTAATGTCATGCTGGCATGGCTCTAAAAATGAGTAGCTCGACATGATACAATGGCATGTATTTTTGACCGAGTCGAGCATACAAATGCAAGGCCTAATCAAGCTAGCTTAGTTCATTCTAGGCTATCTTATTTGGCAGGTTGGACTAAAATTGGGCTATAAAATCTATCATAGAGAGCTAGGCTTTGAAGTGCCTATCATGCTAAGAACTTTGGCTCGACATGTCCTGAGGCATGTCACGGACTTGCCTATGGCATGCTCGAGCATGACTATAAATTAGGCTATGCCATGACATGCACAATTGAATCATGTCGTGCCTTGTATCATGCTTGAGCTGCTTGGACCTAGTTGACAACTATAGCCATGGCAATCCAATACAAGAAAGACAAAATCCATAACAATTCATAGCATTATAGCTTTGTGTTAAAAAAAAGAAAGGCTAAAATCACCAACCTTACCCAATCCCAAGATTTATCACTCTAATCGGAATAACAATTGACTTAGTATTAATACAATCCCAATAAGATCTATATATGGACAAAAAATTGCTTTACTTACATAGCTTGTATACTTTGACCTATATTGAATGAAAACAAGACATCATAATAAAATCACAATACTCATTATGAGAAATTAAAACCACTTTATTGATTATACTAATTGGGTATTTCAATTTATGCTCTTTTCCCAGCCCCAATCTCAGAATGTCAAGAGTCCATTCATGCTAAAGTAAAACATATATAGAAAAATAATATACATACATGTTTATGCATACACTATTATACATATATATATATATATATATATATAATTACCATGTGTTGTATATACAATTTATGTGAGGGTGGGAGGATCAAATAACATCCTTAAAAAATTTTTGTATTGAGCAGTTAATATATGCAGAGGAGAATTATTCTTTCAACTAAAATAAAGTTATAAGTTATAAAACAAAATGCCACTTTAGCATGCCAACCAATTACAATTCCAAAGGAACCTTAGAGCAACTCCAGCACGAGTGATGTATAAGGGGTGTCATTCCCATAAATATAAAAATGGCACTTAAACCACAATAATTAATTCTCCAACATAAAAGGCAGAGGTGAAAAAATGCTATGTGAAAATTAGATATTATATTTGATAACTTTGGAGAGATGCATTAGAATACAAAATAGCAGTTAATGGTTCCTGTGCATCTCAAAAACTCCCAATGGCTATATTCTTTTCATTTGTAACAAATATATTGATCAAATGTAATTGTGCAGAAAGTCATTGAAAGAGGAAATAAAAAAAAAGTACGTAAAGAGGATGAGAAATTAAAACATTAAAAATGGATATTATCCTCTTAATTAAAATTTTAATTTATTAATTAAAATAGATAAATTGCTACATTTTTAAATTTGTTAATAATATTTTAGTATATGAAATTGCAAGACTGTTAAATTGCAAGACATAACTCGTCAAAAGACCATACATTAATTGAGTCAGTGGCTTGGTACAAAGAAATATGCAAATACACAACGTAGAAGACGGTGCAATCATTCTTAATTATTTAAGTTACTAATCTATTAATGCAAAATATAAGAAATTTTTAATTTAGTCAATTTGAAGATTCGAAAGATTATATATTTAAACTAGATTGACTGCTAAGTCACCAGGTAGAATTAAAGCGCAATTTACTAATAATCTGCAAAAAAAGGCAGTTTAAATAGACGTGCTGAATTAACATTTTATATTCTAGTTGATGTCCAGGGGATGTCACTACCATCACCCAGTATTTCAGAAACATGTAGAGGCTTCAAAAATTTACAATTAACTATTTTATAACAGCAAGTTAGGTGGAAAATTAAATATAATATTTAATCTATAAACGTAAAACGGCATATTGAAAGGTGACAGCAAAGACTTTTTATATTATTTCATGTGAATTATTTAGTAATTATGAATTACAGGAATTTTATATTTAAAAAGTACAACTAAGATATAATAAATAACCAAAAATAATATAAAATAGAGTCATGAACACTGCGAAATAGAGAGGCCGCAGATAACCATGAATATTTAGTACACTACAACCATAAACAAGGAAAGGGAAATTACCATGACAAAAGTTAGTGGTGGGGATATTACAAAATGCCACTATCAAACAAGTGAGTGTACAAATTACACATTAAGCAAAAACTTAAATACTCACATTTAAAAAATTATACATAAACTAATCTCAATGTGCGACTTAAATAGGATGGATTTATAATTAGAGCCCCAATTACTTTGCTTGGGACAGACCGGCATGTGATATTCATGTCACGTCCAATTGGTTTGAAATAAATAAATCATATTATTTTGTTTATTTTTTTGTTTATTTTTTGTTTATTTTTTTGGTGATTTTTTTGGTGATTTTTGTGTTTGTTTTTTTGGTGATTATTATTATTATATTTTTATTATTTTTTATTATTTTTTATTATTTTTTTATTGTTTTTTATTATTTTTTATTATTTTATTATTGTGTTTTTTATTATTTTATTATTATTATTTATTATTTTCTTATTATTTTTTATTATTTTCTTATTAATTTTTATTTTTTTTCTTATTTTTTTGTTATTTTTTTGTTATTTTTTTTGTTATTTTTTTTTGTTATTTCTTTATTATTTCTTTATTATTTTTTATTATTTCTTTATTATTTTCTTTATTATTTTCTTTATTATTTTCTTTTATTTTCTTTTTATTTCTTTTTATTTTCTTTTTATTTTCTTTTTATTTTCTTTTTATTTTCTTTTTATTTTCGTTTTATTTTCTTATTATTATTTATTTATTCTCTTTTTATTTTCTTTTTATTTTCTTATTATTTTATTATTATTTTCTTATTATTTTCTTATTATTTTTTGATTATTTTTTATAATTTTTTTTATTTTTGATTATTTTTTGATTATTTTTTATTATTTTTTTATTATTTTTTTATTATTATTTTATTATTTTTTATTATTTTTTTATTATTTTTTAATTATTTTTTTTATTATTTTTTTATTGCTTTTAATAATTTTTTTTAATTATTTTTTTTTATTGTTTTTATTCTTTTTATTATTTTTATTTTTATTATTTTTTTATTTTTATTTGTTTCTTTTTTTATTTTTTTGTTTTTTTTATTTTTTGTTTTTTTTTTATTTTTTTGTTATTTTTTATTTTTTGTTATTTTTTATTTTTTTGTTATTTTATATTTTTATTGTTATTTTTTATTTTATTTTTTATTTTTTTTTTATTTTTCTTTTTTCTTTTATATTTTTTATTTTTCTTTTTATTTTTTATTTTTTATTTTTTATTTTTTCTTTTTTATTTTTTATTTTTTTATTTCTTTTATTCTTTTATTGTTTTATTTTTTTTAATGTTTTATTCTTTTATTCATTTATTCTTTTATTTTTTTATTCTTTATTTTTTTATTCTTTTATTTTTATTCTTTTATTTTTTATTCTTTTATTTTTTATTCTTTTATTTTTTTTATTTTTAAATCTTTTATTCTTTATTGTTTATTTTTTTTATGTTTTATTCTTTTATTCATTTATTCTTTTATTTTTATTTATTTATTTGTTTTTTTATTTTATTTCTATGTTATGTTTTGGGCCAATCCAATCTCAATTCTTGACACTATATAACATGACACAAGTTTCAACTTCAATCATTCAACTAATAATTTAACTCAAATTAAAATAAATAATTTGAATTTCATTTGAGTTGGGTGCTATGGCACATTAATAATAATATTTTAATTTTATAAGAAAAATTAAAAAATTATATTATTTTAAAATTTCAATAATATAAATTTATAAAATTAATAAATTATTATTTAATAAATGTGACTTTCTAATAACCTAGACCATGATCCTTGAAAAGCATCTATGTTTCACTTCAATATATCATATACAAGTAAGCTTTTTATCAATATCTCTTTGATTTAAGTTTGCCAGAGTGTCAAATTATAGATGTGTTGTAATATATATATATATACATATTATATATATGTTGTCTACAAAAATGCATATCAAAAATTTATTAAATCTAAATATGATGTGCGTGTGTGTTGTGGTGTGAAAGAAAAACCTGATGAATTTTTCTTTGGTTCTGGTTTGCTTTGGGTTGCCCAAATTTTAGACCCACACCAAATCTTCTTTTAGTTCGGGTTCAAATTTTTTAACACAGGGTTAATCTAGACCCGAGAAAACTTTATCCTGAGCTTAACCTAGACCAAGCAATACTTTAATCTCAACTTAGTTTTTTCTAGTGCTGGGTTCTGTTCTCGGGTGGACCCTAACAAGTTGCTTCCCAAACATTTATTAACCAGAACTAAAATTGAGTTGTGTTCAAGCCCGATGCTCGGGAAGCCCATAAAAAATCCAAACAATAAAAAAAATATAAAAAAAAAAACAATATATGCTCTCATCCGACTCGAGCTGGATACCATAATACAATATGTTCTCCCATCGAATATTGATATATGATCAAATAAAATATCAAAGTTCATATTATAATTTTGAGAGTTACACCGTCCTCTTGTTTATGATCCTATTAAATAATATTGATTGTTTTATTTTAATTATAATTTATCAGTAAATATAAATGTTTAATTTTTAATGGTGTTTTAATTCTAAATATTCATTAAAATTTGAAACAATATCGATTCACAAATGGATGTTTCTCTATGTATATTTTTAATATTAAATGAATTTTCTTTCTTGTATTACAACTAACAACACAACTTGATAATCTCATTGTAATGTTTTTGGTAAATATATGTCAACTCACTTATCACCATTTTTAAAAAGAATAAATTCAATGGAACCAATTATATAGATTAGAAAACAAATCTTAACATAGTTTTGACTATTGAGAACTATAAGTTTGCACTCATATATGTATGTATAAATCTTATCTGGTAAAAACTGAAGTGGAGACAATTTTTTGAGAAATAGGTAAAAGGTTGATGTGATGTGTATATGTTATATTTTGGCTTCTATATCTCAGATATATTTTACTATCAGCATCAGTCCTAGCTACTACCTATGACATAATGTTTAATATAGAAGAAATATTTTGAAAAAAAAGATTCATTCTGCTAGTCAAAAAGTCATGATAATTGTGATGAATACTACAATGACTAAAAGTACTCTAGTTGGTGATCATGTTCTCAAAATGATTATTTTTCTAGAAAAACTAGAGATATCTGGAGCTGAGATTGATATGGATTCTTAGAATGATATTATTTTTTAATCGCTATTAAACTCCTATAAGTAATTCTACCCGAATTATAACATGAACATAATTATGCTAACAAAAATATAATTAGGGTTATGTTTGTTTTTCATGGTGATCCCACTTGAATGGTTCTAACACTGTATCGAAAAACATGTAGCACTTTTGGATGGATAGTTGCATCTTGGAAATGCAAGCTACAAATATGTACAATAATATCTAAAGATTAAGTTCATTTTAGTTCCAAAAGTTTGTAAATAAACTTTATGGATGAAAAAGTTACATTATTAGATACGTAATAACATATATATACTATATGGCACGATAGTTAGAGTAGAATATTTATCTAAAATTTAACTTTATGCAATAAGTCAAGACACATTGTATATTATCATTCAATGTGAGATGTGTTAGAAGAAAAATTTAAAATGCCCGGAAAATTATACTAGCAATATTATTAATGATAAGTAAATAATAATTTTGTTTGGAAAATTTAATGTTTATTCTAGTATGTGTCTCTGACCTCCTCATCTAGGATAGTGTGAAATTTTTGGGCTGGCCTGAGCTAGGTAAATTGGATTGTATTATGTATTTTAATCATGAATTTTTTATTTTTTAGTTCCTACAAGTTTTTAAATTTTTTCAGGTGATGTGCATGAGAAACTAAGAAATTAGATGAAATTAATAAAAAAAAATACAAGTTTATAGCTTATAAAAAAGTATGCTATGGTGCCCTCATGATAAGGAATGATCCCATCGAATTCTCTAAATGAAAAAAAAACAAATAATTTGAACAATAATAAAAAATAAAGCATTCCGTGGGGAAAAGTATTGTTGCATTTTTCTTAGATCAAAGGAGATGGAGGATTTCATGTCACATACTTAGTATTTCTGCTAGTCTTTTATATGATACTTAGTCACTCACTCATTAGATGTTGATAAAGTTAGTTTCTTGCTCCCCTTACAAGTGATACTCAACTTCTACAAATACTTTAGGAGGAATGAGAACCCAAGAAAATACTAGAAATAAAAATACCTAGTATTTAATAATATAAAATATAAATTTTATTAAATTTCATATATTCCTTTAATCGTGAATTTATGTAATATAACACTAACATTAAAATTAATTATAATTATTTTAATATAAATATTTTACAATACCAAGCATTTGTTATTTATGAGTTACTAAGAATTTTTTTTCCCACATGAATAACCATCTAAAATGTTATCGTTGGAATTCAGTTGGTCAATTTGAATAATTTGAACCCGAGCCAAAAAAAATTAGGTTCGAGTTCGAGTTACAATCTTCCAAATCATTAAATTTAAAAAACTAATGCTTGCCAAGTCGTCATGTCTATAATATAAGGCTTGAAAGCCTAAAATAAATTAACTTCTAAAATTTATAGTAGGAATAATTTTAAAATTTAATTTAAGTTTTAAATTATAAAATTATGATACATCAAAGAAATATTTAAAAAGTAATAATTTTTAAAATTTATATTATTTAAATATCTAAATTATTTAATTTTAAATATTATTTTAATAATTTTTTTCTAGACATTATGCAACCCGACCCAAATCTAAGCTAACTTGAGTTTCATAATATAAAATCATGTTTCATAGTCAATTTGACTATGAAACAAAAATATGCTCCCATCAAATTTTTAAATCTGAACTTTATTCATATCTCAAAAAAGTAAAAATACTATGTTTTACAATTAAAAAAATGAGTGACATTTATGTCTTGGTACATAAAAATCTAAGTAATTAAAAAATGTATAAAAAATAATATTTAGGTGTCCAAAACAAAAATATATTTATGTATGTGTGTGTATTTGTTTTGGACCCGTAAACATAATTTTCACAAAAAATTAACTTTATCATTCAAATTAAAAAAATATATACTAAATTCAAAAATAATTAAGTTTACATGCACTAAAATGTATCAATTCAATTTTACCAATCGAATACATAAAAATTAATAATTTTGGGTTTTTAATTGAAAAATTACAATTTAATGTTTGAAAATCAATTTTCAAATTCCAAAAATATTTTCTATTTTACATGATATTTAATAAAAGAGCTCGCCACTTTTGGGTTCAACTTAGGTCTTTCACCCTAAGCAAAATAATCGTTAACCATCTGAACATTCAAATCCTAAGGGTATTCATGAAATTCACAAAAATTCAATCATAGTAATTGAAATTATAGTAGTCTCCCACTTAAGTACGCAACTTGAACATTAGATATTAGTGTATACTTTACCGATAGGTACGTACTCTAGCTCTCCAAACCCAAATCAATTATTTTTCGTTGCAATGTCAAAAAAACCTAACGGCAAGCGTCTGAATGAGTCCCAACGCTGCAAGATCATTTTGAAACTTAGTAAGTTGAACCCTCCAAGCAAACGCTTACTAGCACGTGAGTACGACCATAGCGAAGGCTCTATTTGAAAAGTTTGGGAGAAACGAGAGTTGATTATAGAGCGATCAGCTTTGCTCTCTAAAGAAACTAAGGAGAAAACCTTTCGTGCTTCAGTCGAAAAATTTACCGAACTTGAAGATATGCTGTACATCTGGATTGATAGCATGATTTTGTGCCAGGCTCCCTATTCCGCCATCCCTCGTTGGTGCCAAAGCAAAAAGCATTGCTTCTACTTTATCGATCCTGGAATTAGATTTCAAGATGTCGTGGCAATGGCTTAGTCATTTCAGGGCACATCGATGTTGACAGAAAATGCTTCTCCATGGAGAAGGAGCTAAGGTTGAAAAAAGCGATCCAATTACTATTAGCTTTAGATGAGTTATACTCTATCATCGCTCTATATGACCATGTGAATGTCTACAACATTGATGAGACCAGCTTGTTTTTCCATTTGCTTCCAAATATACCCTTCTAATGCTGAGCGAGGACATTTCAAGCACTAGAGGCAAAAAGAAAGCCAAAGATCGTGCTTCTTGGATAGTCTGCGCCTATGCATCGGGAACACATAAAATTCTGTGTATTGATGGGAAAGCTGAAAGAACCAACATGTATTAAAGACCGTCAGTAGCCAGTTCCATATTTCAATCAAGCGAAAGCATGGATGAACGTGGAAACATGCTGGAAATGGTTCAGTGATATCTTTGTTCCGTAAGTCAAAAAATGAACCGGTCACCCAATTCTTTTGTTAATGGATAATGCACTGGGACACTTTGATGCCTTCGAATGTGACAACATCCGTATAATTTTCTTTCTGCCGAACAGTACCAGTTGGAAATAGCCATGCGATATGGAAATCATCACAGCTCTCAATAAATGCTATAAGTATCTATATTTCAAGGATGTCCTTGACTTTTACGTGCTTGACGAGGAGTCAAAGCAGCAAAAAAGGGATCTTGACAAATGATGATGATCCATGACATGTTCCACTAACAAATATTGAACCCTAAAATTTTTGGCATAAAATGCATACTTAATAGGGATGCATACTTAAATGGGTGCGTACTTAAGTGGGAGGTTACTATATAGATATTATTCCTTCAATGAGTGAGAACTAATTTGAGCATGCAAGGCCTAAAACTATAATAAAAAATAGAGAAGAAGAAGATATATCCTTAGAGAAATTACTGGAAAACAAATGAAATCAAATTGGTCTACCCAACTTGTACATACCCGATAAGATGGAGGGTTCATACCGATAGTTATTAAATTTATATTATTTTTTGTACTTTAAACCATAACTCTTGAATCCATAAAAGTAGTCTAATAATAATAGTAGAATATTTATCCAATATTTTAATTTTTTTTTCATTTATACACAAATTTCTCCAGATAGTGAATATTCACTATGTTGTTGAAATATACTTCATGTTCCAAAACATAATATTATGCTAAATGTATAATTATATACTAAGTAATATATTATAAAAGTATTATAAAAAATTTTAAAGAATTAAAAAAATTATATATATAATCATTTAGGTCATTATAATTTTCATCATTATTATTGACGAAATATGATTGTAATTCTTGATATCTTGCATAAAGATTTCTACACTAATTAAGTAGAATTTCAACGATGTTTGTATTCATAATAAAATTTTCTCTTTTAGGAATCAACGAAATTATATAAATTATAAAATTTTATGATCTATTAGATGAATAAACTTTTATAGAAAATGGATAGCTTCTAATATGGAAATAATAATATTAACATGACTTGGGATTAAATTCATTATAGATAAATATATCTCGAATGAAATTCTTCTTTTAATTTGAAGAGGGTCTCTCATATGTGACTCAATATGAATAATATAGGTTGGTTGGCAAGTAGGATTTCTTAGAGCAATCTCAAATGGAGCAAGGGAACTAAAGATGATCTCAAAAACAATAATACCCATATTATTTGAACTTATAATATTACATATTTCTATTATTTAATCTCAATCTCATCCTTACCTTACCTAATGAAAATTAAAAATCCACCAAAAAATAATATTATTCAAGGATATCCAATGAATTAATTTCTCTAAGAAGATCAGAGTCTAAGAAATTATTGTTAATCATGTCATATAAACTAATTGAAAGGAGGCAATATGCATAGTTTTGTCTTTGGACTACTTAGTTGTAATAGTTATATTCATAAGAATATTATTTACTATTATATCCATCCTATTTCTACTTTCATATTTTAGAATAAAAAGTATGAACCCTTCTCATGGTGTAATGGGGTTGTTTGTGTTCTTTGTTGTCTCAAAATAATATATATAATTACACTAGTCTAATATATTGCGTCAAATAATTTTTTGCCTTATTTATTAATGTTTTTATAATTTAAGACACTAATTTATATTTTTAGATTTATTATCGCTGTAGTTGTTCCGATTATCTATGATTTGGTCCTTCTTGCTACTTTCAGCACCTGCATTAAGCTGAAAGATGAAGGAGAGATATATTTTTTCTTTGTCCTTATGAGACTTAGCCCCCTCCACTTTTCATGATTACTTAATTTATCTATAAAATAGTATGATAATGATGCTGCAAAGGGTGTTAATTTTTTGCAATGAAAGTTTCATTCCTTACACATAGATTAATGATGGCATTTTAATTAATTGAAATGCTAGCATCCACAACATCAACATTTCAATTAATTCAAGTGCCTAGCTATTTCCATATCTTTATTTTACAAAGAGTTCAACATTTGAACATGTTTTAAATAAGTTGTTCTCTTGAAGTAAAAGAATAAAAGCTCAGTAATATATCATTGTAAGGACTACATTTACAAAAAGACTTAGCAGCCTAACTTACTATAATGAAGTGTATAATGAATTAAGTGGAAAACTACCTGAAAAGTGAACACAAATTTTCAAGAATCTCTTCACAAGCCTAGCTAACATGGTGCGATTGGGTAATCATTAATAGAATAAAAAAAAGGCTCTAACTCTTAGTATCCCTTTGTTTCCTTTAGGACAATGCTAAAAGGAAAATGAGGAAAGAAAGGCCATAGCATGCAAATTTAATTCAGTCAAATACCACCATTGTGGTTTGTGGATGATGACTTTTAAATTAATTAAAATGCCGCCATTATGGACAACGACATTTAATTTAATTCAAATGTGTCCTCGTAGCCGGCATTGCGCACTACTTAGATGTATATGAAAGCTTTGCAGTCAAATACTATCAAATAATGATAAACATATCTTTAATAGTCCAAATTTATTGGGATCATTTCTATTTGGTGTAGCAGTTAGACTAGTGTTCATTACATCCACATTCACACATATAGCTTGTCTCTAAAATTTTAGGGAAGATGTGTGTAAGAAAGTGTGAACAAGACGTCTACTTGATAGTTTGATTTATCCTCTCTCCAATGATGTCCAATAAAGGCATCTTGTTTGGTATTTTTCCAAGTCCAATATCAAGGGATACACAATAGCTTGTAAATTGACATTTGTTTCTTCTATTATAAGATTATATACAAGTTTTTCTTATTAGTCTCTCTCTTGACTATGATATAGGAATCCTTAAAGATATGAAAGACTTGTCTTGTATTTTCAATGTAAATACTCACACATTCTTAGAGTAGTCATTAATGAATGTCACAAAATAAAGGAACTCACTTTATTTTCTTCTCTTCATAGAGTAAACAACAATAAGTATAGATCAAAGATATTCAATCCCCTCGAAGGAAAAAAGAGTGCAATGGTACTATATGGTTTTTACAATCATATAGTCTATTCACTCATCAAGAGATGATCCATGGCAAAATAGTAGGATATTGCTTCTAGTAAGTAGATGAAGGTCTTTCTTACTCACATGGCAAAATTTATGTGCCAGAGACCAATTTTATTTTTTTGATTAATAATATTTACATGATCCTTAGGAAATCTTATTAAAAGAGCACAAAGTACACTCTTTTTAATCCCTCATAATGACTAATGACCCATTAACTAATTTCAAACAATCATCATTAAAATTACTCACATATCTCATGTCATCTAACATGCCTATTATGGATTAATTCGCTTAAATGTCTGGTATATAATGGATATTTTTCATCATTAGATGATGTCTAGTTTCTACTTGCATATAAATATCTCTCATGCCTAATATATATGATGTCCATTATTATTATCTATATTTATTATGTCATAATCACCATGTATGTATAGTAAAGAAGTCAGTATACATGGTATTGTAACATAAAACTTATTTGTCAATAATCTATCACCTTTATGAGAAACTAAATTAGCAGATTTAGCACCATTATTTAGTTTCATATCACTTTTCAAGATAATATTGTTTCTCTTTTAGGTTTATCTTTTCTCACTATTAATGTAGTTTTTTAAGAATAGTAGTCATTTTTAACATATCTCATCTTGTTATTGTGATAAATTTTGATTACTTTTTTATTTCTTGACTTGTCTTTGAAAAGATATTTTTTTTGTCACTCAGTGTATGCCTAGTAGTTCTACTATGTCATATAATTATTTGATATCATATAATTATTTGATGTAGAGATAATCACTCATTTTATTTTTTTCAAATAGAATAATTATACGTATAACTTCATTATCAAAGATAGTCTCCATCATAGAAAATGTCAAATTCAACCATGAATAAATCACACACAAATGGCACAACTTATCTCTGATATGTGTGACGTTATTGGTATCATAATAATTTGATATCACTTTAAAATATCAAATAAATATGATTCGACATGGTATCACTAAACGGCTTCCTCAATAGATGCTTTGATACTAATTGGTATAATAACACGCTCTCATACTATTTGATTGTATCATGGAGATACTCTGATATTATTTATTGGGTAAGTTGGTAGGGTTAGTGATTATTCTAAAACTACTAAAAATGTCATAAATTATATTTTATCTAGTACAACGAAAACTTTTATATTTCAAGAACCAAGTGAGATTTAATTTTATTTTTTAGAATTGTCCAATTTTCAATAAATAAATTATATCCAAATTTTATTTTATTAAGATAATCAAATATAATTAATTAATAACATAAAATTCAAAGTAAAATTTACAACCACCGTTTCGAATTAACAAATGGTAAGGACTTTTGATAGTTATTAATATCCATAAACACTGAACACACCAAAATTACAAATCAACAAGGCAAATTTTTTAGAATATAAAATTCTAGAAATCATAAAATTTTAGAACCATTACGTGAACATGAGATTTTGAGTAAAATATTTCAGACATTGTTCCACTATATTCTTTAAGTTAAGTGTTGCTTTCATCAACTTCGTGCAAGAGTAATCTTTAAATTAAATTCTTGATAAAAGGGAAGTTTTTATCCAGAAACTTTTCACACCAACTTCAGTTAGATGACCGACAGAATGGAATGGAATATGTACCTTAATCAATTCTTTGGTTTTATTTTGTTTAACCACAAAACACTGACAAGAAAAAGACATCACCATCTCCTCCCTCTTTTGAAAAATGCACATTTATATGTGATTTTTTTCCTTTCTCAGACACTGCAATGCACATTTATGTGACATTTGATTTTATATTTTAGTTTTCATAATATGAAAAATATATGTGTCTTAGTCCACCATGTACTCACAAAAAAAACAAAAACCAAAAAATACAAAAAATTAGTAACTAGAAAAATTAAAAATTTATATAATTATTTAAATTAAAGCAAAATCAAACTAAAATACAAATGAAATCAAATTGGTCTACCCAACTTAGTCCACCATGTAGCTATCAGGGTTCATCCTGATAGCTACAAAATTTAAAATATTTTCTATACCTTAAACCATAACTCTTGAATCTTAAAATTAATGAAGCACAAAATAGTGGAATAGTTATCTAATATTTTAATTTTTTTTCATTTATACACAATTTTCACAAAAAAGTGGATATTCCCTATGATGTTGAAAAACTCTATCCATGGTTCTAAAGCAAATAAATTTTATACTAAATCTATAAGTATATACAAAGTAATATATGTTAGAAGTATTATAACAAAATTTCAAGAATGACTTTTGGAAGTCATATGCACATTTATGTGCCATCTCAACTTTTTCTCTCCTTATTTATTATTCCTTTTTCATTCCTTCTCAACATACAATTTTCTTCATTTACATAGTTTTTATGAAATCTTATGATATTTATTACTAAAACAAAATCGACACTTAATGAATTTCATCAGACTTAATAAGTATTTGACGTATAATAAAAAATCATACTCAGAGCACAAGCCTCCCTTCCTCGACACATGATAAGGTAGGTTAAGATCTTGACGACTTAGAAAATCAGAGAGACTATATTTGGACTTGAACTTGAGACCTACCATTTTAGATGAAAATACTTGTCATCATATCAAAGCACGACTTCTTAACCCATGATAGAATAAGAAAATAAAAGCTTGAAAAAAGCACTATGCAAGTGAAGAAATATGAAATAAGGAGAAAAAAAATAGAAATAGTACTAAGAGCACAAGTCTCCTGCTTAAAACAGGATCTGGGAAAGGTTAAGGTCTCGATGGCCTAGAAAATTAGAGAGACTATATCTTATGGCTCAAACTCGAAACCTATCTTCCTTAGATACTTGTCATCAATACCAAAACATGACTTCTTAACTCATGAAAGAATACAAAAATAAAAAGTTTGAAGAACGCACTATGCAAGGAAGAAATTGAAATAAGTAGACAAAATAAGAGATCATACTCAAAGTATAAGTATCCTACTTGACAAAGAACCTAAGAAAGGTTAAGATCTCAATGGCTGAGAAAATCAGAAAGACTGTATCTGATGAGGCTTAAACTCGAGACATATCATTCTTAAATGAAAATACTTATCATCACCCAAAACATGACTTCTTTACTAATGAAAGAATAAGAAACAAAAAGATTGAACACATTATGCAAGTGACAAATATGAAACAAGGCAAAATAATTTTATATCCATTGGTTTTTATTAGATCTCATTTTTCTCTTTCTATACATTTCTTGCAACATATTCTCTACATTGCCCTTATTTGTGATTGAACAAAAGTACGACAAATCAAAGAAATGGTTTCTTTAGTTGGAACAAAGTGTTTCTCATCCATCTCTTGAATAATGATTTGCTTCATCTTGAAATCTCTTCTTTGAAGTCTCATCAACCTTTTGATTGTTCAATAAGTTGCAAAACCCACAAATCAATATCAAAGTGAAGAATTGAGGGGCACCCTTATAGCTTGCATTTCTTTCCAAATCTCTCTAGCTCGATCCATCTTTCCCACCTCACAAAGTATCCAATAAGCACATTACAAGTGCTAGTTTTGGGCAAAAACCCTTTGCTTCTCATTTCAAAATAAAGCCTCATTGCCTCCTTCATCCTCCCCATCTTACCAAAACAAGAGATCAATATATCATATGTTGAGCCATGGTTTTATCCCATATCCTTAATTTTCTCAAACAATGTGCTTGCCTCTCTTACTAATCGAGCACCCACAAGTGCCCCAATAGACGATTAAATGTTGTAACATTTGGTAGGACATCATTATCTAGCATCTCCATGTACAATTCAAATCCATGCTTCACATGAGTGGCTTCGCATCTACGAATAAGCATTGTAAGTAGTTGTATTAGGTCGAATTCTATCTTTCAACATGTCATGAAACACAAAGGTGGCCTTCCTAATCATTCCTAACCTACATAACACCACAATGAGACTATTATATGCTTCTCGATTGAGCTTAAGCCCCATGCCAACTAGTAGATGGTGAATTTGCATGATTTTATGAGCTCTTCTATCTTTAGAGATTGCATTAAGGAGAAGTCTATGGGCGATCACGTTGGGGCGAATACCCAAGATCTACATTTCATTTAAGACACCCAATGCCTTTTGGAGGTCACCCACTCGAAGAAACCCTCCTACTAGAGCATTACAAGTAATTGAATTTGGCATCAAATTTGAATCTTTCATCTCCTCCCATATGCCTAAGGCTCTCTCCATTCTTCCTTGCTTGAAATGGATGTCATGGTGTTGAAGGTGGCAAGATCATAAGCAAAGCCCAACTCCTTGATTCCATTATAAATGGAGTTTGCTTCGTATTTTCCAAGCTTTGAAAGGCCATTAATCAGCACATTGTAAGCAACCACATCAAGTGGTATCCCCCTTCCCATCATTTCTTCAACAATGTTCATAGCAGAAGACTCATTTCCTGCCTTAAAGAAGCAATCCATTCGCGATGTGTAATTAACACGATTAAGTGGCAAGCCCTTAGATATCATCCCTTTGAACAATCCTTCAAATTGCTCAAATTTTTTACTTTTTTTGAAGTTGTTTAGCAGAGAATCAACCACGTAACAGCTTTCCTTCAACCCTTTTGATTTCATTTCCTTGTAGAGAAGTATAGCAGTTTATTCTTTACCAGCCTTGAAGCAGGAAAAGATGAAGGTAGAATATTTATAAGCATTCAGCAAATGTCCTCGTCCAGCATCTTCTTCATCACATCAACTTCTTCATTCACCAATCCTTTCTTCGCGTAGCCATTTATCACTCAGAATAAGTGACCACATTTGTCAGAACATGCGCCTCTCCTTTCTTGCAGCAGAGACTCTGCTCCATCCATGTCTCCTGCCTTGCAGCACCCATCAATCAGGGCCATATACTTGATAGCCATTTCTTACATAATATTCAACAAATGAGGTATACTAGGACCTATCATATGTTTTTTTTTTCAATTTGATAAATATTATACATAAGTCTTTCTTATTTTCAATTTATTTCTTAATTAATTATTTTACTAAATACTAGCCTTCATAGTAGATTAACTTGATATATGAAATATGATTCTCTGAAATCTTCATTTTATTCTTAATCTATGTTTATTTATTTTTTTTTTCAAAATTTCATATCAAGACTCTTTGAGATTAATACCTCGGTAGTTTTTATATTCTTGAATATTTCACTTATTCTTATAAATCAGAATTATAATGTTTGACTCTACTTATTTGATATCTTTTTTGTCTTCATGATCTTGTTAAGCAATCTAAATCATAATAATTTTTCTCCTTCATTATCCTTCATACTTCAATAGGGATATTGTACAGTCTATGATTTTTTTGGTATTCATTTTCTTGAACTTTATAATCTTTATGGTTTTGTATTGGCTACACATTTAAAGTTATTTAGTTATATAGCAACCTCAAAATTCAAATATTAATTTGTAATTGTAATTTGTTTTATAAGATAATGAAAATATATCTTTCAACTCTTTATGTCTTCATTTTTTATTAAAATCTGATTATTTTTAGTCATAATACAGTTTATCTTACAAATGCATGGTCATATTGTTTCTTATCCTAACTAAATTATAAATTTCATTTTCTTTGTATTTTGCAGTTTATCATACAACTCATCATATATGCTGGAAATTTAATTTAATTAACTAATATTTTAGCTTCTTTATGTTTGGTGCTAATTAAAATTATATATATATATATATATATATATATATATATATATAGATTTTTATATAGGTTTGTGTGTGTGTGTGTGTGTATGCTTATATATGTATGTTTTTGAAACATTTTATATATGGATTTATATATAAGTTTTAAAGAATGTTTGATATATAATATATATTATATATATTTGTGTGTGTGTGTGTGTGTGTGTGTGTGTGTGTGTACATTGTCTACTTATATGTATATATATATATTATATACTTAGAGTCTTATATATATATATCCTGGCAGAATTTATGGTTTTTTTTAGAACCATAACTTTTGACTAGAAAGAATTACAAATACCATTTACTCGAGCTACAACTATTTCTAGAGTTGCACCTCTTACTCCAATAAAAAACCAAGTCGTAGCTATTCTCAGTGCCGCAACTTTGGGTTACATAGTAGATATACATGAACCATGATAATTTTTATTGCCATGAAGTCGTGTTATAGAGTTAGAGGTGTCAACGTGTTCGAACAGTCCAAGTAAGGAGTGAGGCACATTACGATTCAGGTGTGCCTGACATGACATACCTAGTTCAAAGATGTGCCTAGATAAGTCTCATCTCTCATGTCAGCCAATGGCATGGCTCGAGTAATGTTTGGCCAGAGTTCCTGGCTAGTCTGGACTAGACCCAATCTAAGTTGGTCATGTTCAATCCAACTGCAACTTGCATGACCTAGTATGATCAAATATCAATACGAATTTTAACCCAAATCCTTCAACTAATTGAAACTAACTAAAATCATGAAATTCGAGTTTCACTCAAGTTGAATTCTAGTAGGGTTGGATTGGATCTAGCCATCGAGATGAGTAATTAGATGTATCGAAAGAATAAAAAATTAATATAAATAAATATATTTATTATATTTTACATTAAAATATAAAAAAATAGAGTTGTAACATTAATCTCTTATTTTTATTAGGACAAAATATAATTTTTTATTAATTAATTATTCGAAATTTAAATATAATTTTATAAATTAATAATTATTTGTATAATTTAGATATGATCCCCACATATGGTAAAAAAAAATACATAGGTATGATATACAAATAAAAGCAAACTGATATGTGTTCTACCCAAATTTTAAAAAAAAATCATTTCCGCTTTGAAACCTAAACTTGCACCAAAGTATTTATTACCCCAAAAAAAATTTATACAAAAAAAAAGCACATCTCCTTTTCTCTTTTCTCTCAAGCTAAATAAATCATGGTTGTTATATATCTTATTTCTCCATTCTCTTCGCATCAAATTGTAACATTAATTGTTTATTTTTTTTTAATGTTCACTTGCAAAAACATTATCCATTAAGGATATTAGCAAATTCAATCCTAGTACATGAAAATCTTATGTTTATCAGTTTATTACTTAGACACACACACACACACTTATATGTTGCCAAATATACAACAATATATAACTATATATATATACATATCTAGTATTATATATATATATATATATAATTATACATGTCCACTATAATGGAACACGTGTAAAACCTATGCTATACACTTGGATATATACAAGTGCATATACACTAATAAACATGTATTACAATTATTATTAGATGTATGTAAGCCTATATATACACTTAAACACTATTGTACATATATTGTACATAGTAGTCTAAAAGTGTGCATATATAGACATATTTAATGTTGTATATAGATATATGTATATGTAGATAGATCAATGAATGATGTAACTTATATATACACCAATAGATTATGGCTATTTATATTCTTATATATTAATATATATATATGATTATATTGAGCATATATGTATAGGAATATATACTATGGTCTGTATACATATAGGACAAGTAGTATCTATGCATAATATAATAGACACACAATAAAACATTATACATAATTCATGTTTAAACATTATTGTTTAAACATTTATGCAACTATTATACATATACATACATACATACATATATATTATATAAAGCAGTATATAGGTATGTTTATATAAATATAGACATATATAATTTAATATTGTTTTAACGTATATTTATGTTCTTATCTCTAAATACTTATATATTGCTTTCTATAGTAATTTGTGTGCAAGAAGCCTATATATATACACACACCTGGACATTGTTGTGTGCGTGCGTGCGTGTGTGTACTTGATAGTAATATGGACTTTATACAAGTGTTTGTATATATAGACATTTAGTGTTGTATATATAAATGTATCTAATATGTATTTATGTAACTATACATATATACAACAATATAGAATTAAGGCTATATGTGTGTGTGTGTGTGGGTGTGTGTGTGTGTGTACATATATTATCATCTATGCTCTTAGTGAATATTAAAAAATTATTTAATAATCAATTAGGTAACAACAATACTGCAGCTCTTGAAGAGGACATCATGATTCAAACACTTAACAATATATCATTAATTGCAATTTCAACCACCAAACGATAAACATCAAATCATATCACTAACAAAATAACTAGTAGTATATATATTATACATGTATATATGTATACATAAACATTCACACACACACACACACAAATATATATAGTTAAAAATATAGAAATGGCTTCTAGATATTTATATATATTATATACATATTTATATATTTATATATATGTTTATATATCTATATAAACATATAAACATTTACACACACACACACACATACTTAATTGGTGCTTATAATTAGATAGTTGGAGGTGCATTAACATTGCTTAGCAAATGGATTTATGCCATATTTCCTACTGATATTCCATATTGTTTGTACCCCAATTGAATAATTATTCATATTTTTTATAAATTTGTTGCAATTTTATGGAGGGGGAAAAATTGAGTTTTTGATTTTCTTGTACCAACACAAAATATTTTATGTTGGTATATTTTTTAAATATTAAATTTTAGGAATTATTTTTTAAATATTTTTAACCGTTGCACCTAAACATAAGAATCCCTGATTAATATAAAGAAATATTAATTTCATTTTAAATATACTGCGTATAATGTTTTAAAACACAAAACTAAAATATTTACAAAAACATACCTCAAATTTGATAATTAAAATAAAATTACACCAAATATAACATATTTTAGATTTTAGTACACTATGAAATAAAAATCATTTTGCAACTGCATTTATATAGGTCTGCATTTAATAAACAAGTTGATCCTCTTTTTCGATAATAGTAATTTTTGATTCAAATGTTATTTTTCAAGAAAGATCAAAATTATTTTCATTTTTTTGAAACTGATATAATATATATATTACGTTTATATAATTATATATGTATAAATCTATAATTTATAATTAAATACTAAATATAATTATATAAATCTATATAATGTATATAGATACTATATATAAACATATATATAATATAAAAAAACATAAATATATATATATATAAAAAATTAAGGTTTTCTATGACATTTAGATATATAGTTTACTTATATAATTATAATATATGGTTATACATATAATCACACACCCACCCACCCACACACCACATAGGGGAATTATATATATATATATATATATATATCATATTAATATATATCTATAAATTAAGGTTATAGATAGACATTTAGATATATAAGTTTACTTATATAAGTTTTATATATAATGGTTTACATATAATACCCACACACACCCACCACACACACACATATATATAGGTTTATATTTATACTATATATATATATATATATTATCATATATTATATATATATATAAGTTATCACAATGTTTAGTATTGATATAAATGAGTATATATACTAATATATATCCTAACATAAGTAATTATTTTTTTAGCACAATGACTTTGACTACAAAGTTACAAAAACTATTTATTCAAACTGCAACTATTTTAAAGTATAATTCTTTGCTCCAAAGAAAGACTAAAATTGAGTATATTCCCAATACCTTGATTTTGGGTTACATAGTAAAAATGCATGAGCCATGAGATTTTTATTGCCATGAATTCAATTACAAAGTTCGAGGTGTCTACTGGTTTGGGCAGCCCAAGTAAGGCACGAGGCACAAAATGATTTTGATATGCTTGGAATGGTATGACCCAGTTTAGAACATGCCTAGACCGTCTCATGTTGACCCACGAGGCCCAAAATTCAAAGTTAGCTTGGCCAAGCTAACCTAATTGGTATGACTCGGTATGACTTGGCATGATCTAACATAACCCAAGAAAAGTCATGCCAATGGGCTATTATGGCTGTCCACTAGCACAGCATGTTGGTCTAGTTGGACCTAAAAATGGGTCATTTCGATATAACAACCTATTTGACACTTTATACATAGTAGAACTATGACTCATAGTCATTGTTAATACCATGACTTTGTATTATAAAAAAAATGTACGAGCTAGATATTTCTATTGCCATGACAAACTAAAATAAGAAAGAGACCAAAACCATGATTATTCTTTAGTATTGTAACTTTGTGTTACATAAAACAAATCTAAAATCACGACTCTTCACTAATACCATGCCTTCCTATTTGAAAAATTCACACAATTGTTTTAGTATAAAATCAGAACATAGAGCCAAAAACAAAAGAGGAGCGATGACATGACAAAAGAGGTGAAAAACTATGATTTTGTATAAAAAAGTGCTCAATCCCTGGAGAGATTCATGAGCAAAGATGTGATACAATGTACAAGCATAAACCCTAAAGGAAAGCATAAATTCTCACTATCACTAGGGGCAGATTTGAGTTACACAAATAAATTTTGTGGGTTTAGAATTTTAATTTCTAGATACTTTTGAAGGTTACCATTTGGATTCTATAATTTTTACAATATATATTTCAAATTCTCTCATATAAATTTTCTCTAACGTTCAACTAAATTGAGGTCTTTTACTAGTGTATTTTATTTTTGAGATATATATATATATTAATGAATTTTATGTATGAAACTAAATTAAGGTCGACAAAATTTGAGGTCGGCTAAATTATCTCATATACAATCTTTTCTAATGTCTGGCTAAATTGAGGTTGTATCAATTTTATTTGAAACTATAATTAAATTTTATTGTAAGTATATTGTGTATATTATTGTGATAGATAGAAATAGGTAAGTCATAAAGCCAATCATGTATTAATATGTAAGGAAGTGATAGCCCTTTTAAAATTATGTGAGAGACACACTTATATATAAAACCTGACATTGAGGTAAAATTAATCATGTAAGTATGATGCCTATGAAATAAAAATATGAACACTTTTATAGGTCAATCCCATTATATATATCCAATATGTACTAATCCTCAATTGATATGACATTTTTATAAAATATTTTTCCAAGAGTTTTACATTTAGTGTGTGAGTCCCATGTCATCATGGTAATGATGAGTATGCCATGAAAAATATGCGAGTCGAGGTGACTCTAATGTGGTGATGGTCATGTGAGTTACTTTTTGTCATTTGATTCCCTACTGTGATATTTGAAAGTAAACATATATTAATTATCAGACTATGATACTTATGAAGCCAAAAGTATAAATACTTTAATTCCAAATAGTTCACGTCTTTATGATACATGAGGTTGGATAATAAGAATGCTATACTAAGCAACACAATGATAGTTGATGAGTTTGTTAGAGGTAAAGAATTATGAATGACTCTCAAGCATTCATAATTTGCTTTTTTAGTGATAAAATGCTCAAGAGATATATTAGGGGACCATAATGGGGAAGATCAAATAGATGACAACCACCTTTTGTGCCAATAGAGAACTAGTATATTTTCACAAAAATTCAATATTCATTATGTATTGAAGAATATAATAACCAAATAATTTAGAAAGGTTATTATACATAATAAATGACCAACCTAGAATTAAGAGTCTTACCAAAATATATTTTATTTTTCTCAATAAATCAATAGTCTCATACTATTGTTTGATCAAATAGTAATATAATCTCTATTAGAATGTTATTTAAAAAAAATTTGCATTACTAGTATTATCAATATACTTAAATAATTATTGTGGAAAAGAGTCCATCTCTCAATGAGCAATTAAGACATTCTCTAATCCTAAAAATTAAATATTATAATAAAGTCAAAATAAGTTTCTAACATAACTACCAGAGATTATTTTGTTTGGCTAGTCAACTTTAGTTGAAATATCTATCCTTGAAAAAGATAATTATGTTCTAGTAGTTTGTATAATAAATTTTTGTACTTTGAATTGCATTAGTCATCTTGTGTTACTTTTTGTGTCCTTTGATTTAATATTTTTTATTTTTTTAGGCATAGTCTTTACGAGCAAAAACTCTATGATTGTACTAATACCTCTTGACCAAGAGATTAAAGAACTAGAATGATAATTTTGAGACAGAGAGGTGAGGAAAATTAAGTGAAAGAAACTAGCAGCAATAAAGAAGCCTAAGGGGTGATCAACAAGATATCCAATGGCCTAGTCATCACCACACCTTGGGAGACTATTGGGTTTGTAAAATATACATAATGATTTATGTTAATAAATACATAATTTTTTATTTTATCATATCATATAAAAATATTTTATTGGGTTGTCTACCAAGTAGCTCTATATTTAATGTCCATGTCAAGATCATTAACAAGGTATTACATCTATATGTAATCTTAGATATCGAGGCTAGCTTTCTTGTATATTTCTTCACTTCCTCTTTTATTCTCAAATTTTTTTCAACATTGAATCATATACATAATTTATTTTTTGGAACCTTTTTTTTCTTTTTCTTCTATTTCTAAGGATGTTATAGCTTTTGGATCATCATAGCTTCTTGGCTTACTTATTTGGGTTCACCCTCTCTAGATGCCATGACTATTTGGATAGCCATTGTTTTTTTCAGCTATTTTGGGCATTTTCTTTCTAGATCTCCAAGTCATAGGACTAAGGTTTTCATGACTTCTTCCTTTAGTTTATGTATCTCTAAAGTCATGATGTTGGTCAAAGGTGTGACTTTGTTGTTGTATCATTTCTTTTTTTCATTCCTTTTGATCCTCTATAATATTTGTTTTCACTATATCTTCATTTATAATTTCATAGTTACTAGTTGGATTCTGTCTTATTTTTACTATTGGCATATTCTCTCAATCCTAAATATCTTTTTCTCCATTCAAATGTGAAAATAATGTAGGTATTTCACTTTTTTTTTGTATCTCTTAGGAGTATGCTTCTTGTGAGCCTTTTAAAATCATAACATTGAAGAATGTCATGACTTAACGAATTCATCCTCCTCAATTTCAGCTTCACTTACATAACTTCATTTTCTCTCTACTATGTCATCTTCCTCATCTTCATCGGACCAGAAGTCATATACAAAATCTTATCACCTAAAAACCTTATTTTGTTGCCATTTTGTCAGATGAAGTTATCTATCCTCCAAAATCATTTTCATCAACGTCAGGACTCTACATGCCTTTGTAAATATTGAATTTTACTTGTTTTTTACCTATAAAAAGTAAAATCTTTCTTATTGACATCAATGAGGGTTTTCAAGTAGCTAAAAATGGCTATCTTGAGATCAATAGAGTATGTTAGTCTTCCTCCAAATTAAACACCATAAAATCCATGAAAAAAATAAATATATTAACCTTAACTAATAATCTTCAATAATACCTATTGTGCTTAGTTGATCAATTGGACATTTATAGTAAGAGAAAGGTTGGAATGATCTCATCGAGGTTAAGTCTTCACTCTATTTACAAAGACATTAAGTTGATAATTAATCTCAAATTATATAATATCTTCTGGAATGTGTGCTCTCCAATTATCTATTTATCATAAAACATTCTGGATCATTCATCTTTTTTAGGAGTTTCATTAAATATTTATCATATTTCTCAATCATATTTGCAATTCTATACGTATTCAACTTTCCCTTATTATCCACGACATCCTTGATGAATTTTACATATTTCAGTATTTAAGAAAATACTTCGACAAACAAAATTTCTACTTCCAACTTTTGAAAAAATAAAGTAGTTTATCAAAATTTCATCCAATTTCAACTTTCTAAAATGTTGTGGAAAAGAATATTTAGAGGAAAATTACTTTTAATATCATTCCATCATTTTCATATTCTAGTGCTTTGGGTAATTTTCAATCGCTCCTCCATTAATCCTTTTTTGTTTGTCATAATTGAAGATAAGCTAGGCATTCTATTCATTGAGTATCATGGCTTTGGTGAATGTCATAGAGTTGGGGCTATAACTTTTGAAAATACCATGGTAGGAGCCATGACTTTTGGAAATATCATGGCACTATCAATTCTAACTCTCTCTTTTAGCTTTTTTATTTATTACCCTCAAGATATTTGCTACTTCTAAGTATAATTGAGAATTAGTTCTTCTTGTTTGTCTCAATATCACTCAATAATTAATTGATATGCTTTTCATTCACTATTAATATAAATGTTTGATTTTATTTCTATATATTTCATCACCACATTAGTATATTGAATTTTATCTCATGCCTCTCCATATGATCTTGAAAATCATTTTTTTATTTTATCTTGTTTAGTAATGCTATTAATTTATCATTGTTAGAAAAAATTTCTTCACCCTTTGAATATTGATAATTTGAGCTCGATCCTATTTGAATATGAATCCCATCGATTTACTCTCAAAATTCTTTGGGACATCCATCCAGCATTCTACTGCCCATTTCAATAGCTCTATGTAAAGAATTTTCATAATTTTTCATGTTCAAATAATAATGCATGGGAATATTAGTATTGGTAAAAACACATACTATTTACCTTGAAAACAATTGGCCTCCTCTACTTCATCAATGAGATCAAAAGTTAGCATTTTTTTGTGGTTAAAAATAATGATTTCTCTCATTCCATTTGGCTTCTCTCCCTCTTAAGATTTCAACTTTTTAAGAAATTCCTTCATCCTTTTCTCAATCACTCGGTGCTCTCTTCCAATGATATGATATTCAAAGATTAGTAGTTATTATTTGCTAACTTGTCAAATTAATAACATGCTTCTCTGGTGATATGTTCATAATTGACCCACCTGAAGATACATAAATGATATTATTTATCTTGTAATTCAGCATGTTGTAGATATTTGAGCTTAAAACTACAACTCAAATTCATATTAAGGGTATTTCTTCAATATCTCTTTAAATTAATCTCAAGCATCATATAAATATCTATCTCCTCTAATGGAATTAGTTATCACTCCATAATATATGAGGTAAGAAGAAAATTATGATGAAAAGCTTGTACAAGTTCATCCCAACTATGAATCAAACAATAAAATAAGGATTAGAACACAATTCATATCTGTATCTTAAAAAAAATAGATATAACATAATAGTATCCGGATAACTCCATTATTTTAATTATTCATAAAACTTATAGAATATTATGACATGTCCATTTAGATCTTCTAATATCCTCCCACTATACTGATATTATTGAATCATTGCTATAAGATTTGGCTTTAAATAGAATAATTTTATTAAATTCTAGTTTGAATGGATTATGTTAAATAGTAGTAAAATTGGTTAATTTTTGTATTAAATATAAGAATTGGTAAAATTGTGGAGTAAGAGTGGAGCAAAAAGTTATGCAAAATCATAGCATTCATCATGTTATGACTTTATTACACACAGTGAAATTATAAGATAGTTTCGGCATCAATTATTGGACAAAGCTCTAAAAAATAATTATGATAATATTTCTATGTCATGATTATATTATTTTATTGATGTAATTATGTTATTATGCAACATATTCTCTTTGGGTGCAAAATTTTTTTGATAATTATAGCCACAATATATCAATGATTTTTATGACTGTAATGTTAATTTTGCATAGTAATAACTGAGTATTCAACTTTTACTAAAGGCCATGACATCCAATAGTGGCATAACTTTCCAATTAAAAACCATAAATATTAAAGATTATGCCATGGATTTTCTCTAACACTTTGACTTTTGGCTACAAATAGTTTCAGAGAGTATTTACTCCAGCCATGGCCATTTCCAAAACTACTATCATTTATAGAATCACAACTCTTTGCTCTAAGAATATGCCAAAGTCACGGTCAATCACAATAACATGACTTTAGGTTATAGAATCAAAATGTATGAGCCACAATCATTCGATTACTATGACTTTATGTTACAAAGTAGAAAAACATGAGTAATGGTCATTCTCAATGCTACGACTTTATGTCATATAAAACAAATACATGAGTAATAGTTATTACCAACACTATGACTAGAGGTATCAAATGGATCATGTCATGTTGGCATGATTCTAAAAATGGGTAGCTCGACATGATTCATTGGCATTATAACTTTGTGTTACAAAAATGGAAAGCTAAAGTTGCTACCCTTCTGTTGTCCCAATATTTCCCACATAAAAAATGCACTTAGATGTTTGAGTATAAAGTGGAACATGGAGTCAAAAAAAAAAGAGGAGAATGGGAATTAGAAAAGGTGAAAAAACTAAGGTTTTATTACAAAAATGTTTCCAATGCTAGGAGAAATCAATTAACAAAGAAATATGTAAAACACAAGCATAAACCCTAATAAAGGAGTATATATTTAAACTCCAACCTATGGGTAGATATGAGATATATGAATGATATTTATGGGTTTAGGATTTTAATTTTTAGATACCCTTGAATGTTTTAAATTGAAAATCAAAATTTCAACAAGTTATATTTCAAATTATCTAATATAAAATTTTCCTTGATATTAGGCTAAATTGAGATTTATATTTGGTGTATTTATTTCTTATGATGGATATATAATTGATAGATTTTATGTTTGATTTGTATTGTGATTTGATTACTGATAAATGTAATTATTATTTAGAATTAAAATTAGGAATTTACTATTAGTATATTTATGCATATTAACATAATGGATGGTGACAAATAAGCCATAAAACACATTCATGCATAAATATAAAAATAAAGTAATAACTCTTTCAAAAGTGATGTATGCAATAAACTTATATGTCAAAACTCAATGTTGAGACAAATTTAATCATGTGAGTATGTTTCTAACGATGTCAATCCATTATAAATATCATAGATAAACTGTCTCTTAATTGATACGAGAGTTTTTCTAAAATGTTTCCTAAGAGTTTTACATTAATGTGGGTGTCATGTGTCATTGTGATGAATAATGATAGGTAAACTATATGATACACATGAGTGGAGGTGACTCTTAAGGTGATTATAATTTTTTGAGTTATTTTTTATCATATGACTCATACTAGTGAGATTTGAGAGAAAATATTAATTATCATCAATATGAAACTTAGAAAACTAAAAGAATAAATACTTTTAGTTTCATATAAGTTCATCACTTTATAATATATGAGATCAAAGAATAATAATATATATACTAAGTAACCATCAAAGACAATTGATGCGTTAACTAAAAGATATCGAATTAAAAATGAATCTCGAGCAGAGATAATTTGTTATTTTAGTGCTAATGTACCAATGAGACACCTATGAGAAAACCTTTATTGAGGAAGAACCAATATACGAAAACCACCTTTTATGCCAGTAAAGCTCTATATATTTTTTTACAATAATCTAACTTTAAATATATAACCAATAATAATAACAATTAGACAATCTAGATAGCTCAGTATACATAAAGAAATGACTAATGCTAGAATCTAAAAATAATTTTAGAAACCTAGTTTTATCCTTCTGATTAGAATATCAATTGACTTACTGTTAATTGATCAAACTACTTATACAATCCCTATGATATCTATACATGGACAAAAATTAACTTTACTTACATAGCCCATATATTTGATATATTGAAAGATAGACACTCACCAATAAACTTTTGAAATATTATTTTTCTTAAAACTAGACATCATAATAAAGTCATAACACTCTCTATGAGAAATTAATACCACTATATAGATTATACTAATAGGGAATTTCAATTTTTGCTCTATTTCTTATCTTACTTTTGCTTGGGTACATTGCTTCCTTATCTCTTTTCTCTTGTATTCAATATGTGCATGCTAGTTTTTCTCTCATTATCTTATTTTGCACATATCCCATCTTTTTGTTATACATATAATGTTTTTTTGAATAAAGTAAGCATCTGTTGAATTACCTGCACACAAAGCTCACAATAGTAAAGAAGACTCACTCAATTTTTGCCAAAATCTTACCCAACCCCAATCTTGGAATGTTAAGACTCCATTCTTGTGAAAGTTAAACATATATAGACATACACACACACACACATACATATATATTATATGTGTGTATATATATACACTATTATGCATATATACACTATTATACATTTTATTTTTGTGTGTGTGTGCATATATATGCTTTTATATGCACACACACACACATATATGTTTGTGTGTGTGCGTGCATGTGTATTGGCACATATAATTGTATATATATACCAATATTGTTGTATATACATTTTATGAGAGGGAGGGAGGATCAAATAATAACCTTACACAATTTATCTTGTATTGAGTTGTATGATATTCAGGGGAGAGAGTATATTATTCCAACAAAAAAATTAAGTTTTTTCTGATACGTTATCAAACAAAAATCCAATTATACATGCCAACTAATTGAAATCCTAGTAGACAATGGAACCTTAGAGCAACTTCAAAGGGAGTTGCTATCAAGGATGTCATCCACATTACTATTAAAATGACACCCAAATGACAAAAAACACTGCTCCAACGAAGATCGCATCAGAGTTGTCAAAATATTATCCATGAAAGTAGGGTGACATATTTGATAACTTTAGAGAGAGATGTAGAAGAATACAAAATCATCGTTGATGGCTCTTGTGCATCTCAATGGCTCTCTCAATAGCTATATTCTATTTCAATTTCTTTACAAATATAGAGATTCAAATTGAAAGAAACTTACCTTGAATTCTTGCCTTTGAAATCCTAGCTTCCCTGAATCTATTGGTTTCCCTTAACCCTAGCCCGAACCCTAGCCTTTGTTGTCATTCTGTAGAAAGCCATGGTAGAAAGGGTGGAAGAGGAAGAAAGAAACAAGGAGGAAGAGAACCATTCTGTGAAAGGAGGAATAGGAAGAAATCCAAACATAAAAAATGGTGTTTGCCTTCTCTTGATTCAAATTTTAATTTATAAATTAAAATCTATAAATTGCTAATTTTTTAACTTGATTATACATTTATTTTTGATAGATTCATTTGTATATTTTATAAATTGCCCATTTTTTAAATTGATTATAATTTTTTTATGAAATAAATTGCTTATTTTTTAAATTGACAAGTTGGTTTTTTTTCAAAATTTAAATTGATAAATTGCTAATTCTTTAAATTAATTAAAAATGTTATAATTTATAGATTTATTTCTATACTTTATAAATTGATCATTCTTTAATTTGATTAGAATTTTTTTTTGCAAATGGATTTGTAACATGGTGGTTCATTAACTGATTTTCTTATGACACCAATTTAATATGTTGATAGTGATACTATTTATAGCAATCACATCGCATTGGCGCTAGTACAAAATAAAGTCATTCCAAGATTGAGAAAATCATAAAGGACAAAACTTGTATGTATAAGAAGATAAATTAAAGGGAAAATTGTGTTTTGGTGCACCAACCAAAAGATATTTGAAAAAGTTTAACCCATCTTTTAATATTTCAAAAAAAAGGAACTAAACTATTAATAATTTAAAATTCAAGGCACTCAAATACATTAATCCTAAACTACCCTTGCCCCTTACCCTCGTGAGCTCCAACGTGGAGATCTAGTGAGCTACATCATGGAGCTTTAACGAGCTCCATCGTTGAGCTCGAGGAGCTCATGGAGAGGGGTGAGGAGAGTTGGGCAAGGGTGAGGGGCAGGGGGCGAGGGTGAGGGGCAGGGGGCGAGGAGCAATGGCGAGGGACAAAAGCGAGGACGAGGAGAAGCAGAGAGGGGCAAGGGTAGTTTAAGATTAATGCATGAGTGCCATGAATTTTAATTTATCAATAATTTGGTACATTTTTTTTTTGAAATATTAAAAATAGGGTTACTTTTTTGTAAATATCTTTTTGTGGGTGCACCAAAACTCAATCCCCACTAAATTAATTATGTCTGCATAGCTTAATACGAGCAAAGATGAAATTACTAGGAATGAACAATAAGGTTGGTGCATATTAGAAAAGAATATTACAATAATTAGTACTTCAAGGAGGCAATCAATAAGTGCGTTATCATTCTTATATTAAAGTCATTAGATTGATATAAATGCAAAATACCACAAATTTGTTAGTTTTCATAGTCAAATTGAAAGATTTTGACAAAGTCAACACACCGAGTAAAATAATGTAAGATTTATACTTTCAATTTAGACTCTATCATGATTTTTATATCTGAACTATAAATTGAAAATTTTCAAATATTTTCCAAGTTGATGAAGTAAAAGAAATGTTTGCTAAGTTAATTGGAAAATAATTTCAATACAAGCATTGTTGGAATATATTCAAAATGGAGCAGAAATGGACTGATAATATGACCATCAATAAGAAAGCAAAAACTCAATCAACTAATAGTCCTACTGAATCAACTCATGTTGAATCGTGATATTCAACTAGATATTTAGATAAAAATATAAGAATATAGAACTGTCACATTAATATCTTAATTATATTAGAATAAAATATAAAATTTTTATTAATTAATAATTAAAATTTTCAATAATATAATTTTATAAAATTAATAAATTATCTGTATGATTTGGATAAGTTCCAAAAAAATAAACTTGCATAGGGTAAAAGTTACATAAGAATGATACACAAATAAAAGCAAACTGATATGTGGTTCTACCCAAATTTTTTTAAAAAAATCATTTCCCTTTTGAAACCTAAACTTGCACCCAATGTATTTATTACCCCAAAACAATTTTATACAAAAAAAAGCACATCACCTTTTCTCTTTTCTCTCGAGTTACATAAATCATGGTTGTTATATAATCTCTATTCCTCCATTCTCTTCGCATCAAATTGTAACACTCATTGTTTTATTTTTTAAATGTTCGCTTGCAAAAACATCATCCATTAAGGATATTAGCAAATTCAATCCTAAGTACATGAAAATCTTATGTTTATTAGTTTATTACTTAGGCACACACACACACACAGTTATATTGTTGCCAAACATACAACAATATATAACTATATATATATATATATATATATATATATATATACATGTCAATTATATATGGTAATCATGTATAGACCTATGTAAATACTTCTGGATATATACAAGTGCATATATACACTAATACACATTTATTATGTTTATTATTAGATGTATGTATGCCTATATATACACTTAAACACTATTGTACATATATATGTACATAGTTGTCTATAAGTGTGCATATATATAGGCATATTTAATGTTGTATATATATTTATGTATAATGTAAATAGATCAATGAATGTATGTACATTATATATACACCAATAGAATATGGCTATTTATATTCTTATATACTATTATATATATGAGTGTATATATATGATTGTATGAGCATATATGTATAGGAATATATATTATGGTCAATATATATGTATGCACAAGTAGTATGTATGCATAATTAAATAAATTTAAATATATATATATATATATATACGCACACATAAAAATTATACATAAATTAATGTCAGAACTTTTCTGCATACTATTATACACACACACACACACACACACACACACACACACATACATACATACATACATACATATATATATATATATATATATCAGTGTATAGGTATGTTTATATCGATATAGACATATTTTATTTTGTATTTTTTAAACATGTATTAATGTTTTTATCTATATATACTTATATACTACTTTATATATAGAGACATGAATGTATGGATAAATAATTGTATAAATATATTTGTATATGCATATATAATATTGTATATATGTATGTACATTTATGTATACTATTATATATATATAAATACACAATAATATATACTTGTATTGACAGTAATTTGTGTGCAGCAAGCCTATATACATACAAATACCAAGACATTGTTGTGTGTGTGTGTGTGTGTCGATAGCAATCTGGGACTTTAAACAAGTGTGTTTATATATATAATTATTTAGTGTTGTATATATATAAATGTATATCATCATATGTATTTATGTAGCTATACATATATACAATTGTATATAATAAAGGCTATATGTGTGTGTGTGTGTGTGTATAATATTATTATCTATCCTCTTAACTAATATTTAAAAAGTTATTTAATAATCAATTAGGTCACAACAATAATGCAGCGATTGAATAGAAGTCATGATTGGAACACTTGCCAAAATATCAATGATTACAATTTCAACCACCAAACTATAAACATCAAATCATATCACTAACATAAATAAACGACTAATATAATATATATATATAATTCATTTGTATATCTAAACATAAACATATATACAAATACACACACACACACACACACACACACACACACACACATATATATATACACACACACACACACACACACACACTTAAAATGGTGGTCAAACGATTTGGTGCTTATAATTAGATAGTTGGAGGTGTAATTAACATTCCTTAGGTGATGGATTTATGCCCTATTTCATATTAGTATTCCATTTGTTTGTACCCAAATTTAATAAATATTCATATTTTGTATAAATTGGTTGCAAATTTATGAAGGGGGCAAATTGAATTTCTGATTTTCATTGTACCAACACAAAATATTTTATGTTTTGGTATATTTTTTAAATATTAAAATTTTAGGAATTATTTTTTAAATATTTTATAACCTTTGCACCTAAACATAAGAAACCCTTATTAATATAAATAAATATTAAATTTAATATTTAATATACTGTGAATAATGTTTTAATACACAAACTAAAAAATAATTACAAAAACATACCTAAAATTTTGATAATTTAAAAAAATTACACCAAAAATATAACATATTTAGATTTTCGTCCACTATAAAATAAAAATCAATTTTTCCACAACATTTGTATAGGTCGGCATTAAACAAACAAGTTGATCCCTTTTTCGATAATAGTATTTTTCGAATTGTATGATGAATGTTAGAATTCAAAAGTGATTCTACAAGAAATATAAAAATGAGTTTCATTTTTTTTTCAAAATACACACACACACACACACACATATATATATATATTATATAGGTTTATATGTATACATTATATATATATATATCTTTATTTGTGTGTGTACGTGTGTTTGTATATGTATGTTTTTGAAAACATTTATATATATAAGTTTTCAAAAATGTTTAGATATATAGTGATATATGAGTATATATACTAATTATATCCTAACATAAGTTATTATTTTTTTAGCACAATGACATTTTGACTATAGAGAGTTGCAAAAAGTATTTACTTGAACCGTGACTATTTTAAAGTTATAATTTTTTGTTCCAGAGAATAAACCAATATGAGGTTATTTCAAGTACTGTGACTTTGGGTTATATAGTAAAAATACATGAGCCATGATACTTTTTATTGCTATGATTTTGTGTTACAGAGTAAATGTGTTTACTGGGTCGAGCGGCCCAAGCACGTGGAACAACATGATTTTGCTATGCCTGGAATGCACGACCTAGTTTAGAGACATGCCTAAACCAGTGTCATATTGGCCCACGAGGCTCAACATTCCAAGCTAGTTTGGCCAGGCTTGACCCGACTTGGCATGACTCAATATGACTTGGCATGGCTCAATATGATTTGGCATGGCTCAATATGACTTGGCATGACTCAGTATGATTTGGCAATTCCAAACACAACCCAAGAAAAAGACATGTCAATGGGCTATGCTGGGCTATCCACTAGCACGTTATTTGGTCTAGATATATGGGCCTAAAAATGGGTCATGTCGATATGACAACACCTATTTGAAACCTTTATACATAGTGAACTACATGACTCATAGGCATTTTTAATAACATGATTTTGTCTTATAGATAGGAAATGCAAGAGCCATTAATATTTCTATTGTCGTGACAAACCAAAACAATAAAGAAACCAAAGCCATATTTATTCTCTAGTACTATAACTTTTTGTTACATAAAGACAAAGCTAAAATCGTGACTCTTCTCTAACACAATGCCTTCCAACTTAAAAAATGCACTAATTGATTATGTATAAAAGTAGAACATAGAACCAAAAACAAAAGAGGAGTGACGACATGAACAAAGAGGTGAAAAAACTAAGCTTTTTGTAAAAAAATTGCTCAATCCTTGTGGAGATTCATGAGCAAAAAGGTGATACAATGTACCAGCAAAAACCCTAAAGGGAGAGTATAAATTCTCACTATCACCTAGGTCTAGATTTGAGTTACAAAAAAAAATTGTGGGTTTAGAATTTAATTTACAAATACATATGAGGGTTACCATTGGGAATCTAAAATTTTACAAGATATATTTCAAATTATCTCATGTAAAATCTTCTCTAACTTCCGGCTAAATTGAGGTATGTATTGGTGTATATTATTTTATGTGAAAGATATATATTAATGGAAATTTATGTTGAAAACTAAATTGAGGTCAACAAAATTGAGGTCACAAATTGAGGTCGACAAAATTGAGGTCAGCTAAATTATCTCATATATAATCTTTTCTAATGTCCATCTAAATTGGGTCATATCACTTTTATTTGAAACTAAATTTAATATTTTACTATTAGTATATTTGATAGATAAGTCATAAAGCACAATCATGCATAAATAAAGTAAGGAAGTGACAACCTTTCTAAAAGTTATGTGATAGACAAACTTATGTAATAAAATTTGACACTGAGGGAAAATTAATCATGTACGTATGATGCTCATGAAACCAAAAATATGAACACTTCTATAGCCCAATCCCATTATCTATATCCAATATGAAATAATTCTATTGATGAGTCCCATGTCATCATGGTATATTATGACGGGTATGCCATGAGATACATGCGAGTTGAGTGACTCATAAAGTGGTGATGATCATGTGAGTTACTTTCTGTCATTTGACTCCTACTGGTGATATTTGAAAGTAACATATATTAATTATCATGACTACGATACTAATGAAGTTGAAAGTATAAATACTTTTAATTCCAAATATTCATGTCTTTATGATACATGAGATTGGAGAATAAGAATGTATACTAAGCAACCAACAAGGGTAGATGATGAATTGTGTTAGAGGTAAAAATTATGAATGACTCTCAAGCATGAATAATTTTTTTTAAGTGATAAAATACTCAAGAGATTATATGAGGGGACTATCAATGGGGAGGATCAAATAGATGACAACCACCTTATATGCCAATAAGAACTAGTATATTTTCACAATAATCCAACATTCATTATGCAATGAAGAATAATAATAATCAAATAATTTAGAAAGGTTTGTATACATAATAAAATGACCAACCCTAGAATCTAAGAGTCTTACCAAAAATATAGTTTTATTTTTCTCATTAAATCAATAGTTAGCACACTATTGTTTGATCAAATTGCATATATAATATCTATTGGATTTTTATTTGGAAAAAAGTCTACATTACTACTTATACAATCAATATACTTTTGGAATTATGTGGATGATGGACCATCACTCAATGACTTTTAAGATTCTCTAATCCTAAAAATTTGACATTATAATAAAGTCATAATAAGTTTCTGACATAACTACTAAAGATTATTGTATTTGGCTAATCAACTTTAGTTGACATAACAATCCTTTAAAAAAGATTAATATGTTCTTAGTAGTTTGTATAATAAATTTTTTACTTTGAATTGCATTACTCATCTTGTGTTACTTTTTGTGTCCTTTGGTTTAATATTATTTTATTTTTTGTAGCCATAATCTTTAACTCTATGATTGTACTAACACCTCTTGACCAAGAGATTGAGAGAAATAGAAAGATAATTTTGAGACAGAGGCGAGAAAAAGTAAATGAAAGAAACTAGAGCAATAAAGATGCCTGATGGGGTGATCAGCAAGATATCCAATAACCTAGTCATCACTACACCTTGGAAGACTATTGGTGAGTTTGAAAAATATACACAATGATCTATGTTAATGAATACATAATTTTTTATTTTATCATTTCGTATAAAAATATATTTTTGGGTTGTCTACCAAGTACCTCTATATTTAATGTTAATGTCTAGATCATTAACGAGGTGTTACATCTATAGGTAATTTGAGATATCGAGTCTAGCTTTATTGTATGATTCTTCACTTCCTCTTTTCTTCTCAAAATTTTTTTCAACATTGAATCATATTACATAATTTCTTTTTTGGAACCTCCTTCTTTTTTTCTTTTTCTAGGGATGTTATAACTTTTTGGATCATCATAGCTTTTTGCCTTCATCCTCCCTTGATTCCATGACTATTTGGATAGCCATAGTTTTTATGGCTATGTTTTGAATTTTCTTTCTAGATATCCAAAGTCATAGGACTGAGGTTTGTCATGGCTTCTTCGTTTAGCTTATGTATCTTCAAAGTCATGCTGTTGGTCAAAGGTGGGACTTTTGTTGTTGTATCATATCTTTTTTTCCTTCATTTTGATCCTCAAGAATATTTGTTTTCACTATATCTTTAATTATAATTTCATTAGTTACTCTTTAGGATTCTACCTCTATTTTTACTTTTTGTATATTCTCTAAATCCTATATATCTTTATCCATACAATTGTGAAAAGAATGTGGGTATTTCACTTTCTTTTTGTATCTTCTAGGTGTACTCTTCTTGTAAGCCTTTTAAAGTCATAACAATGAATAATGTCATGACTTCATACAGTCATCCTCCTCAATTTTAGCTTCACTTTCATAACTTTATTTTCTCTCTTCTATGTCATTTTCCTCCTTTTCATCTGGCCAGAAGTATTATAAAAAATCTTTTCACCTAAAGTCCATGTTTTGTAGTCATATTGTTGAGAAAAAATTATCTATCCTCCAATAATCATTTTCATCAACGTCAAGACTCTTCATGCCTTTGAAAATATTGAATTTACTTGCTATTTACCTATACAAAGAGTGAATCTCTCTTATTGACATCAATGAGAGTTTGCCAAGTATCTAAAAATGAAAATCTCAAGAGAAATAGAGTATTTTAGTCTTCCTCAATATTCAACTCCATAAAATCATTGAAAAAAATAAATATATTAACCTTAACTAATAAATCTTCAATAATACCTATTGTTGTATATGTAATTTGTTTTTTATTTAATAATATTTGAATAACAAAATATTTTTTCTGTTTTACTATTTTCATGTAAGTGAAGGAAATGAAATATTAAGAGGCCGGGATGCAGCAGTAGCACAATAACGGATGTCCCGCTGTCCAGTCAGTAGGCCGAAATTTTTGGAGCAGAGCCTGACCCTGTTCTATGATCTGGCCCGCTGTGGTTAAAAGAACGAGATATTTTTAATATAAAATATTAGTAATTTTATTTTCGGGTGGATGTTTTTGGACCCGTGGAACTGTTCATCATCTCTCTCTCTTCTCTCTGCGCGAATTTTCGCGACTGCTCTGTGTGCTGCATACTATAAGACTTTTCCATTTTTGGTTTTAATCTGTAACGCATAAGCATTTTCTGGTGGATGTAGCTAGTCATACTGAGCGACTAGCAAACCATGTTATTTCCGGTGTTGATTTCTCATTTTTTTATTATGTCATGGATGCTTGCTGGATTGGGATATATATTGATTGTTTTCTGTGTTTCTGTTGTTTTGTATCTTAATCTCACTACCATGGAAGCGCAATCTCCAGCACCTATTGTGTGCTTAGTTGATCAATTGGTTTTTGTAGTAAGAGGAATGTTGGAATGATCTCGTCGATGTTTAGTCTTCACTCCATTGACAAAGATATCAAGTTGATAATTAATCTCAGATTATAAAGTTTCTTCTGGAATGTGTGTTCTCCAATTATACATATTATCATAAAACTTTTTGGATCACTCAACTTTTTAAGAATTTTCATTAAATATTTATACTGTATTTCTCAAACATACTCACAAGTCTATACTCATTCAACTTTCCCTTATTATCCATGACATCGTTGATGAATTTACATATTTCAATATTTAAGAAAATACTCCGACAAATAAAATATCTACTTTCAACTTTTGAAAAATTAGAGAAGTTTATTAATATTTTCATCCAATTTCTATTTTCTAAAATGTTGTTGAAAAGAATTATTTAGAGGAAAATTACTTTTTATATTAGTCTCGATCATTTTCATTTTTTCTAGTGCTTTGGGTAACTACCAATCACTCCTCCACTAATCATTTTTTGTATGTCATAATTCAGAGGATGAGCAAGGTATTCTATTCATTGAGTATCTTGGCTTTGAAGAATGTCATAGAATTGGGGGCTATGACTTTTGAAAATACAAATGGTGGGAGCCATGACTTTTGGAAATATCATGGGACTGTCAGTTCTAAATCTCTCTATTTTAGCTTTATTTATTTGTTTCCCCTCAAGCTACTTGCTACTCAAGTATAATGAGAAGTAGTTCTTCTTGTCTGTCTAAATATCACTCAATAATTAATTGATGCTCTTTTCTTTCACTATTAATATAAAATATTGATTTGATTCTCTATATATTTCATCACCACATTTGTATATTCTAATTTTATTTCATGCCTCTCCATATGATCTTCTTGAAGATCATTTTTTTCTTTTATCTTGGTTGGTAATGCTTTTAATTTATCATTGTTAGAAAAATTTTCTTCGCCCTTTGAATATTGATAATTTGAGCTCGATCCTCCTTAAATATGAGTCCCATGGAATTACTCCCAAAATTCTTTGGGACTTATCCAGTATTTTACTGCCCATTTCAATAGCCTCTATGTAAAAAATTTTCATAATTTTTCATGTTTGAATAATATGTATGTGAATATTAGTAATTGTTGTATATGTAATTTGTTTTTATTAATAATCTGTTTGTATAACCAAATGTCTTTTCTGTTTTAATATTTTCATGTAAGTACAGGAAAGGAAATATTAAAAAGCCCAGGGATAGCAGTAGCACAATAACGGAGGTCCCGTTGTCCGGTCAGCGGGCTGAAATTTTTAGAGCAGAGCCGGCCCGTTTCATGATCTGACCCGCTTCGGTTAAATGAACCGGATGTTTATTTTTCATATAAAATGATTTGTATTTTATTTTTCGGGCGGCTGTTTTTGACCCGGTTGAACTGTTCATCATCTCTTCTCCTCTCTCTGCGTGATTTCACGACTGCTCTGTGCTGCATACTGTAAGACGTTCTGTTTTGGTTTTAATCTGTAACTCATAAGCGTTTTCTGGTGGAGGTAGCTAGTCGTACTGAGCGACTAGCGAACCACGTTATTTCCTGTGTTGATTTCTCGTTTTGATTCTGTCGTGGATGCTTGTGGATTGGGATATATATTGCTTGTTTCTGTGTTTTCGGTTGTTTCTGTTTTTAAACTCACTACCGTGGAAGCGCAATTACCCAACAGTAATGGTCAAAACACATAATATTTGACTTGTAAACTATTGGCCTCCTCCACTTCATAAATGAGATTAAAATTTAACATTTGTTGTGGTTACAAAATAATGATTCCTGTCATTCCTTTTGCCTTCTCCACTTGAGCTTTCAACTTTTAAAAAAATTCTTACAACTTTGCCTCCATCACCATAATTTGTTCAACTCCAACACTCCAGCTTGCTCTCTCCCAAAGACATGATATTAAAAGATTGGTAGTTATTAACTACCAATCTTTGAATAATATGCTTTCTTGGGTAATATGTTCATAATTGACCCACCTAAAGATACATAAATGATATTCTTTATCATGTAATTCAGCCCATTGTAGAATATTTGAGCTTGAAACCACAACTCAAATTCTTATTAATGGTATTTCTTCAATAATTTTTTAAATTAGTCTCAAGCATCATATAAAATCTATATCTCCTCCTAACTCTATTTAACTCTATTTATTAAGGGTATTCCTAATTCATATCATAAAACTTGATAGTATCCAGACTAATTCTATTTATTTTAACTATATCATAAAACTCTAAGAACATTATGACATGTTATTTAGATCTTCTAATATCCTCGCACAATATTGATATTATTGAATCATTGCGACCACACTTGGCTTTGAATAGAATAATTCCATAAAATTATAATTTTAACGGATTATGTTGAATATATTAAAACTGGTTAATTTTTCTATAAATATAAGAAATGGTAAAATTGTGGAGTATGAGTGAGAGCAAAAAGTTATGCAAAATCATAGCATTCATCATGATATGGCTTTATTACACATAGTGAAATTATATGGTAGTTTCGATATCAATTCTTGGCCAAAACTCTAAAAAATAATCTTGATAATATTTGTATGTCATGATTCTGTTGTTTTATTGATGTAATTATGTACTATAAAAATATTCTCTATGAATGCAAATTTTTTTGAAGTTGTAGCCACACTATCTAAGTGATTTTTATGACTATAATATTAATTTTAGATCATAATAACCAAGTATTCAACATTTACTAAAATCCATGACATCCTATAGTGTCATAACTTTCTCATTATAAAATCATAAATATTAAAGATTATGCCATGGATTTTCTCAAACACCTTGATTTTGACTATAAATAGTTTCAAAGAATATTTACTCTGGTCATTTCCAAAACTACTACTATTTCTAGAATCACAACTCTTCTCTAGAGAATATGCTTAAGTCACGGTCATTCAAAATACCTTGAGTTTGGGCTATAGAATCAAAATATATAAGCCAAAATCTTTCAAGTACTATGACTTTATATTACAGAGTAGAAAATCTTGAGTCATTATCAATTTCAATGTCAAAAAACAAATAGACGAGCCATAATTATTATCAACACTACTACTAAAAGTATTAAATGGATCGTGTCATGCCGACATGACTTTAAAAATGGTAGCTCAACTTGATCCATTGACATGTCTTTTTGGCCGGATCGTGCCTTAAAATGTTGGGCCTAACCAAGCAAGCATGGTTCATTCTAGACTAGCATATTTCACCAGTTGAGCTAAAATTGGCCTATACAAGCTTTTGTAGAGTCATGCTATAACGTGCCTCTCATGCCATGAACTTTGACTCGATATGGCCGAAGGCATCTGACGGGCTTGCCTATGGCACGATCAAGCATGGCTCTAAATTAGGCTATGCCATGGCACACACAATTTGGTCGTGTCATGTCTTGTTTCATGCTCAGGCAGCCTGGACCTAGTTGCCAACTATTGCCATGGAAATGTAATACAAGAAAGTCTAAATCCATGCAACTCGTAAGCATTATAACTGTGCTACAAAAAGGAACGGCTAAAGTCACTTGTCTTCCCCAATCCTAACATTTATCATAATTAGAATAACAATTTACTTAATATTAATACAATCCAATAAGATCTATATACAGACAAAAATTAAACATATAAAATATTATTTAATTCTAAAAATTAGACATCATAATAAAATCACTAAAATAAATTAAGATCTCTACATTGATTATACTAATAGGGAATTTCAATTTATGCTCTCTATCTTACTTGTGCTTGGGTACATTGCTTCCCATTATTTTTTATTGGCCCATTGATTTTAAAAATTAAAATTGTAGATTGGTAGTTTTCTATTTGTTGGATTAATTTGTACACTTTAAAAATTGCTTATTTTTTAATCGATTAGAATTTTTTATAGTAGATGGATTTGGACCAACACGATGAAATTGTTCTAAGAAAGAAAAAACTGATAAGACAGATTGTCTGCATGGCTGAATACAAACAAATATGTAATTACCTATAATGAATAACATGGGACATTCTGTCGAAGAAAATTACAATATCACTTGGATACCTAATAATCTGATCAACAATAAGAGTTAAATCTTTGAAATTGTTGTGCCAAATCAACATGTTAAAGACAACTATTCAACTCAATACTTAGGAGATGACACTAAACCATAATTCACTCCGATCAATAGTAGCAAAGCAGAGAGGCTTCAAAGTATGAACTTTAAAACAGAAAGAAAAAGGTAAAAAAAATCTGATTAGCAAATGTAAAACAGGATGAAATACATAAACTGAGAGCATGGATCTAATTTACACAACACGGAATATCTGACAAATGCCATCGGAGTTTAGAATTTAAAATGGTATTCTGCGTGGCTTAATTACTGACCTAATTGCATTTCCCTAAAATATATTTAAATACACGTAAATTCAAAATAAATTTAAATAACTATATTATAATAACAATGTTTCAATGGAAGATTAAATATAATATTAAATTTGAGAAAGGTTAGAAAGATTAATTATAATAACAAATCAAAAATATTATTTAAAAAAAAAGAGAGAAGTGAGAAGGGCAAGAAGGCTGCAGATAATCTCGAAAAATTAGGATAAAACACAATCATAAACAAGGAATGGGGAAGAAACCCGCGATACCTAGTGGCGAGGGTATTATAAAATCCCTGATACAGACAAGTCTGGGTAAATATCACAAATTGGATATGAGTTTAAAAAATATTATTTAATGAATTGAAATCAAACTCAACCGACTTAAATATAATAGTTTTATAATTAGAGCCCCAGTAGATTTGTTGGGAAGTGATAATCATGTCACATCCTATTGACTTGAAATTAATAAAGCATGTTTTTTTTTTGGTTATTTTTTTGTTTTTTTTATTTGTTTATTTATTTGTTTATTTTATTTTATTATGTTTTTTATTTTGTTTTTTTTGGTTATTTTTTGGTTATTTTTTAGTTTATTTTTTTTATTTTTTTTTTTATTTTGTTTTTTTTATTTTGTTTTTTTATTTTTTTATTTTTTTTTTTTTATTTTTTTTTTTTTTATTTCTTTTATTTCTTTTATTTCTTTTATTTCTCTTATATTTCTCTTTTCCTCTTTTTTTTAATATTATTTATTAATTATCCCTCTCTTTTGGCGGAGTAATACCATTTGTACAATCTACGTCTACCCCTTTCACTTTTACACTCATTCTTAATAACTAGAAATAAATGACTTTCCTAAAATTCTATATCCAAAAATCTATTTTCCTATACTAATAAATAGATCTTTCCCATTTCTTAAATATAACCTCTTTTATCCTTCTTTGTTATCATTTGTGTGGATCGTGAGATATCTCCTTGAATGCACAATCTTCTTGTCATATTTCTATCTTCAGTATCATATTTGTTTCAATTTTGTGGCTACTTGGATTTTCCTGCATACAACCAGAAATTCTTTATGGTATTGCTCCCAATACCCCCCCCCCCCCCCTTGTGTTTTAAAACATCATAGTTCAAGAGGTTTCCCTTCATATCGTTTCTAGTATCTTTTCCATTGTTCATGTAATCTATTTGCTTTTGTATCTTTATCTATTGCTAGGCTTAATCTTGATGTGACATTACTGCATTTCGTTGAATCCAGCCGTGTATCCTTTGTTTTTCTTCCATGTCACTTTGAGACATACTTCTTTACTGACTTGCAATCTTACATAAATAATACAGAAATAACAGCCTTTAACACAGACCACCTTTGACGCATTTAAACTCTTAAAACATGCATAAAAAGCCATTTTTAACACAGACTTCCAGACTAACCAAGCAAAACCGAAATATATAGACTCCCATGATATAAACTGCTAAACCAATAATTCTCTTATTCCTCTTATTCCACTTATTTATCTTATTTCTCTTATTTCTCTTATTCTGTTTGTTTTTTATTCTTTATGTTTTTTTGTTTTTTTTATTTTTTTATTTTTTTATATCTTTTTAACTTTTTATTTTTAATTTTTTTTTCTTGTATTCTTTTATTTTTTCTTTTATTCTTTTATATTATTATTATTTTTCTTTGTTGTGTTTTAGGCCAATTCAACCTCAATTCTCAACTCAATATCACTTGGCACTGGTTTCAACCTCAATCATTCAACTAAAAATTAGCTCAAATTAAAATAATGAAATTTGAATTTCATTTGAGTTAGGTGATATGGCACATTTATAATAATATCTTGATTTTATAAGAATAAAATAAAAAAAATATTATTTAATTATTTAAAATTTCAATAAAAAATTTATAAAAATAAAAATTATTAGTTAATGAATGTGACCTTCTAGTAACCTAGACCATGATCCATGAAAATCATATATATTTCACTTTCTTATATCATATAAAAGCAAGCTTTTTATCAATATCTCTTTGATTTAGGTTTGCTATATTGTCAAATAATAGATGTGTTGTAACTTATATAAATATAAATATAAATATAAGTTAGCCTCTTACTTCCCTTACTAATACTTTAGGAGGAATGAGAACCCAACAAAATACTAGAAATAAAAAGACATAGCATTTAAATAATATTAAATATAAATTTTATTAATTTTCATATATTCCTTTGATCGTGAATTTATGTCATATAACACTAACATTAAAATTAATTATAAATTTTTTAAATGTAAATATTTTACCATAACAAGCATTTGTATTTATTGGCTTAACAAGGGTTGAGAAAATTAGAGAACAAAACTCTAATTTATCAAGAAGAAGAAAACTACTCTCTAAAAAAGTGCACTCCACACTCTCTCAAAGAAGAACACTAAATGAAAGATTTCAAGCTTTTTATTGATGAAATTGAAAAAACCAAATACAAGGGGGGTATTTATAGGTTACAAGATTCAATATCAACCACACGATTAAATAGTAGCAAACTAATCCAAACCATTGAATAAAAAAAACATCTACCTAACTCTTACCTAACTTCCACCAAACTTCTACCAACCTTCTACCTACCTTCCACTAACACAATTTAAACTTTTACTAATACTAATTTAACTTTTACTAAAAAACACATTAAACATTTACCAAAACAAAATGGCTTGAATTGGGTTGGGCTTCAACTTGGGTTTGTCTTGAAGTTGGGTTGACATTGATTTTTAACACTCCCCCTCAATGTCATCTCCCATTCTCCACACTATGTCAAGTTGATGGCAAAACATTTCGAGTTTGTCTATACTCAAACTTTTGGTGAACAAATCTGCAACTTGATCATCTGTCTTGATTTGTCGCATCTCAATTTCTTCTAGCAGAACTTTCTCTCTAACAAAGTGATAATGCACTTCCACATGTTTAGTTCTTGCATGAAAGATTGGATTTTCTGCCAACCGAATTGCCGATTAGTTGTCACAATACAGTGGAACTGAATAATGTACTGATTGATGTAGATCATTCATCAACTGTACCAACCAGGTAATCTCTTGAGCTGCCATTGCTGCTGCTCGATACTCTGCTTCAGTTGTTGACAACGACACTGTCGGCTGCCTCTTGCTACACTAGGAAATTGTTCCGGAACCAAGTTTAAATACATACCCAGTTGTTGACCTCCTGGTGTCATGATCACCAATTGTCGATACATTGTTGTATCTTCCAAGTCTTTTCCTTCATGTGCGCACATTTGGCATTTGGTTCCATCGGAGTTGAAATCGTCTTGCATTCGAGCATGTCAAACCTCTTTAACAAATCTTTGGAATATTTTTGTTGACAAAGAAATATTCTTGTATGTGTACGATCAATCTCTAGACCAAGAAAGTGCTTCAACTGCCCAAGTTCCTTCATTTGGAAACGAACTGATAAATTCTCCTTGGTCCGAAGAATTTCTTCCTCGTCATCACCGGTTATGATTAAATCATCTACGTACACTAGCACGATAGCTATCTTTCCTCCATTTGCTTTGACAAATAGGCTAGAATCTGCAGGTGTTACTGAATAACTACTATGTGTCAAAAATTCAGCAATCTTACCATACCACGCTCTAGGTGCTTGTTTCAATCCATAGAGTGCTTTCCGTAGCTTACAAACATATTCAGGATGATCTCGACTTTGAAAACCCATTGGTTGGATCATATAAATCTCCTGATCCAGCTCTCCATGAAGAAAAGCATTCTTTACATCCATTTGCCACAAATTCCAATCTTGTTGGCTGCAAGTGCAAGTAGAACTCGTACAGTTGTGAGTTTAGCCACTGGACTAAATGTTTCATCGTACTCTAGTCCGTACTGTTGAGAGAAACCACGAGCTACCAATCGTGCCTTGTACCTCTCAATTGACCCATCTGAACGATGCTTTAACTTGTAAACCCACTTACAAGATATCGGTTTCACATCTCTTGGCATTGGCACGAGATCCCAAGTCTGATTTCGTTCAAGTGCATCGATCTCTTCTTTCATAGCTGCTATCCATTGAGAATCCTCTGATGCTTTTCAAACGACTCAGGTTCTACCACAGTTGCTTCTTCAACTATGGCTGCATTGGCATATTTGGGATTCGGCCTCCGTGTTCTTGTTGACCTTCGAAGTTGAGATGTTGGAGTTGACTCTTCAGCTTCACTAGGCCCACCTTCTTTACTTGGTTGCACATACACACCAGTTTGCCAAGGACTTTGAGTCACTTTTTGTTCAGCTTCATCACCATTTGAATCTTCTGATTCTTCTGAATTTGGTAGAAGTTGAACAGTATCCTTCTCCATCTTTTGTTGCAACTTGTCTTCGAATTCTTTTGAGTCTGGCAGCTCCTCCTTTTTCAAGGACCACCATGAAGATGCTTCATCAAACACCACATTCCGTGAAGTGTAGCATTTTCCATTTGTTGGATCACAACATCTCCATCCCTTTCTCTGGTCATTGTATCCCACAAAGATACATCTAATAGCTTTCTTGTCAAACTTGCTCCGCAAATGATCAGGAACAAAGACATAGCATACACTGCCAAATACTCGAAAGTAGCTAACTATAGGTTTCATGTTCCACAGTTTCTCGAAGGGTGAGATAAATTCCAACTTTGGCTGGGGAAGTTTGTTGAACACAAAGGCTACAGTCCTCATTGCTTCAGCCCAAAACCTTCTTGGCACATTCTTTGCATGTAACATACTTCGACAAATTTCTGCAAGATGGCGGTTCTTTCTCTCGGCTACACCATTTTGTTGTGGTGTATTGGCACAAGTATATGACGACGTATGCCACATTCCTTTAGGTATTGTAAAAACTCCCTTGAGCTGAATTCTCCCCCATTGTCTGTGCGCAGGGAATGGATCTTCTTCCCCACTTTTGCTTCAACTGACTCTCTAAACTCTTTAAACTTTGAGAATGTGTCAGATTTTTCTTTCATGAAGAAAACCCACACATACCTTGAGAAGTCATCGATAAATGTCACCATATATCGCATGCCTCCATTGATGGTTCCTTAATGGGACCAAACACATCAGAGTGAACCAACTCCAATGGTTTCCTTTGCTT
>JAREIK010005872.1:0-24904 GCA_029783825.1 Sapria himalayana | reverse complement strand
TCTATCTATCTATCTATTTATTTATCTATTTATATTCTAACAATCAATCAACCTGTATCTTTTTTATCTGTCCTATATTATATATAATATCTCTCTCTCTCTCTCTCTCTTTATTTTCTATCTATCTAGGTATCTATCTATACCTCTATATATCTATCTATCTGTCTATCTATCTATCTATTTAACTATCTATCTATCTATCTATCTGTCTCTCAATCTTTCTGTCTATCTATTTATCTATCTGTCCGTCTAATGTATAAATGTTTTTCTATCTAATAGTTATCTATCTGTATGTCTAGCTGTATATCTATATTCTTTTTATATCTCTATCTATCTATCTATCTCTGTATATGTTTATATGACTATCTGTCTAACTATCTATCTATCTATTTTTCTGTCTTTCTTTTTATTTATCTATCTATCTATCTATATATCGATCTATCTATTAATCTATCTATATATCTCCAAATCTTTTTATCTATATGCCTATTTGGCTATCTGGCTTTCTATCTATCTATCTGTCTATCTATATATCTATATGTCAATCTTTCTATCTTTATATCTATCTATCTATTTATATTCTATATGTCAATCTGTCAATTTTTCAATCTATCAATTTGTCAATCAATCTATCTTTTTAATTATGTATCTATCAATTATTCAATCTGTCTATCTGGCTATTTGTCTATCTATCTATCTATTTTCTATCTATCTATCTATCTATATATCTATTTATCTGTCTATCTATCAATCTATCAATCTATTTATCTATTTATTTGTGTATTTATATATCTATCTATTTATAAATCTGTCAATTTCTAAATATTTCAATTTGTTAATCTATTTATCTGTATAATTATCTATCTATCAATCAGTTAATCTATCTATCTACCATATGTCTATCTGTCTATCTGTCAATCTGCCTATTTATCTATTTGTCTATCTATCTCACTATCAAAGTGTCTATTTTTATGTCTATCTTACTATATTTTGTCTATCTATCTATTTATCTGTCAATCTATCTATCTATCTCTCTAACTATTTTTCATCTATCTATCTATATATTTGTTTATCCATCAATATATTGATCTATCTATTTATATATATGTCTATTTGTCTATATTTGTATCTATGATCTGTCTATCTGTAGATGTCAAATTGTCTATCTGTCTATCTATCTATATTTCATTCTGTTTATGTATCTATCTATCTTCTACCAATGTATTCATCTATTTATCATTTTATCTATCCTTTTGTATAATTGTCTATCTAGGTATCTCCTATTAATCTATCTATCTGTCAATCTGTCTATTTTTCTAAATGATCTGTCTATCTTTCTATCTGTCTATCCATCTATCTATCTATTTATCTATCAATCTGTCTGTCTATTTTTGTATATCTCTATCATTCTACATCACTATCTGTCTACTAGTTTATATGTCTATTTGTCTATATATCTATCTATAAATCTATCAATATAGATATCTATTTTTATATCTATCTATCTATCTATGTTTCGGTCCTTCTATCTATTTTTCTATCTGTCTATCAATCTATATCTTTATCTATCTATCTATCTGTCAGTCTATCTACCTATATTCATATCTGCCTATCAACATATCTGTATATCTGCCTATATCTCTATCTATCTATCTTTCTATCTGTCTATCTACTTATTTGTCAATCTCTCTAACTATCTATATATCTATCTATCTATCTATTTATTTGTCTATTTGTCTATCTGTCTATTTATATATCTGTATATATATATATATATATATCTATATATATGTCTATATGTTTATATGTATATCTATCTATCTATCTGTCTGTCTGTCTATCTATCAAACTGCCTATCTATCTATCCGTCTATTTATCTATCTTTCTATCTAACAATCTGACTAAGTGTCAATCTATTATCTATCTATCATATCTGTCTATCTATCTATCTACGTATCTATCTATCGATCTATATGTTTATATGTATATTTATATATCTGTCAATCTACCTATATTCATATCTATCTATCTATCTATCTCTCTATCTATATATCTTTCTATCTATATATTTATCTGTCAATCAATATATTAATCTATCTATTTATCTCTCTATCTGTCTATCGATCTATTGGTTTATCCATCTATCTATTTATATATCTATTTATATATATGTCTATTTGTCTATATCTATATCTATGTATCTATGTATCTATCTATGTATCTATATATATGTCAAACTACCTACCTACCTATCTATCTATCTATCTATCTGTCTAACAATCTATCTTCTATCGATTTATCTATCTATTTATCATTCTATATAACTATCCATCTATTTGTCTATCTAGGTATCTGTCTATTCATCTATCTATCTATCTATCTATTGTCAATTAGTCTATAAGTCTAAATGATATATTTATCTTTCTATCTATCTATCTATCTATGTATCTATCTTTTTATCTATCAATATGTCTGTTTATTTGTCTATATCTCTATCTATCTACCTGTCTATATGTCCATCTGTCTATTTATTTTTCTATAAATATATAATCAAGAAATCTATTTTCTATCTATCTATCTATCTATCTGTCTATCAATATATCTATCTATCTAACTATCTATGTGTCTATCTACCTATATTCATATCTGCCAATCAACCTATCTATCTATCTATCTGCCTATATCTCAATCTATCTATCTTTCTATCTATCTATCTATCTATCTGTCTGTCTGTTTGACTGTCTATTTGTCTATCTCTCTATCTGTTTTATCATATATATATATAAGTCTGTCCATTTGTATATCTATCTATATGTCTGTCTGACTATCCGTCAATCTACCTATTTGTCAATCTGCCTATCCGTCTATCTATCTATTTATCTATCTGTCTATCTAACACTATGACTATCTATCTATATATCTGTCTGTCTATCTATCTATATACCTATCTATCTATCTATTTATCGGTCTGTCTATATGTCTATCTATTTATATGTCTATATGTCTATCTATTTATTTTATATCTGTAATATATATATATATATATATATATATATATATATATATGTCTGTCTATCTGTATTCTGTCTATCTATCATTCCGTCTATCTTATATCTGTCTATTTGTCTATCTATCTATCTATCTATCTATATATTTATCTATCTTTCTATGTGTCTATCTACCTATTTAACTTTCTATCTATCTTTTTATCTACCTATTTTCTATCTATATATCTATCTATCTATCTGCCTATCTATCTTCCTATCTATCTATCCTAATCTATATGTCTATCTATCTTTCTATCTATCTATAAGTCAATCTTTCTATCTATGTTTTCTATCATTCTGTCTATCTATCTAGCTGTCTATCTATCTATCTTTTTAAGTATCTATTATCTATCTATCTATCTTTGTATCTATATATCTATCTATATGTCCATCTGTTTATCCATCTATCTATTTATCTTTTATCTATATATATGTCTATTTCTATATGTATAGCAATTTATCAATCTATCAATCTATTTGTCTATCTATCAATCTGCATATCTGTCTATCTATCTATCAATCTATCTGACTTCTATCTATCGATCGATCTATTTGTCTATATTTTTATCTGTCAATTTGTCTATCTGTCTATTTATCAAACTATCTATCTGACTATCTATCAATATGTCAATATGTCTATATGTCTACTTGTCTATATGTCTATTTGTCTATTTATCTTTCTGTCTATCTATCGATCTATTTATTTGCGTACATATAATAAATATATATAATATAATATATATATATATATATATATATGTTTATTTGTCTAAATGTATAAATATCTTTCTATCTATCTGGCTATCTATCTATGTGTCTAGCTGTCTATCTATAAATCTTTTTATATCTCTATCTATCTATCTATGTATATGTTTGTTGACTATGTGTTTAACAAACTATCTATCTATTTATTTGTCTATCTTTCAATTTATCTATCTATCTATATACCGATCTATCTATTTATCTATCTATCTCTCTATCTTTTTATCTATATGCCTATTTGGCTATCTGGCTATATATATATATATATATATATATATATATATATATATATGTCTATATATCTATCTTTATATCTATGTATCTATTTATATTCTATCTGTCAATCTGTCAATTTTTTAATCTATCAATTTGTCGATCTATCTATCTGTTTAATTATGTATCTATCAATTATTCAATCTATCTATTTGACTATTTGTCTATCTGTCTATCTATCTATCTATTTTCATTCTATCTGTCTGTCTATCTATTTATCTACCTATCTTTCTATTTATCTATCTATCTATCTATCGATCTATCTGTCTGTCTATTTATCTATTTATCTGTCTATTTATCTATCTTTCTATTTATCAATCTATCAATTTCTAAATCTATCAATTTGTTAATCAATCTAATTGTATAATTATCTATCTGTTAATCAATTAATCTGTCTATCTATCATCTGTATATCTGTCTATCTATTTCTCTATCTCACTATCTAACTATCTATTTGTATATCTATCTTTCTATATTTTTGTCTATCTGTCAATCTATCTATCTATCTATCTATATGTCTATATGTCTATCTGTCTATCTACTTATGTTCATATCTACCGATCTATCTATCATTCTATTTATAAATCTTTCTATTTGTCTATTTATCTATATATCTATCTATCTATCTTTCTAACTATATCTCAATTTGTCTATCTATCTATATGTCTATCTATCTATGTATCTATCTATCTTCTATCAATGTATCTATCTATTTATCATTCTATCTATCCTTCTGTCTAATTGTCTATCTAGGTATTTATCTATTCATCTATCTATTTATCTATCAATCTGTCTATATGTCTAAATGATCTATCTATCTGTCTATCTATCTATCTAACTATTTATCTGTCAATATGTCTGTCTATTTGTCTATATCTCGATCTGACTACCAGTTTATATGTCAATTTGTCCATCTATCTATATATAAATCTATCAATCTAGATATTTATTTTTCTATCTATCTATCTTTCTTTCTTTCTGTCTATCAGTATATTTGTCTATCTATCTATCAATCTATCATTTTATCTACTTATCTATCTATTAGTCTATCCACCTATATTCATATCTGCCTATCAATATATATGTCTATCTGCTTATATCTCTAACTATCTATCTTTCTATCTGTCAATCTATTTCTCTATCAATCTCTCTAACAATCTATCTATCTGTTTATTTGTCTATTTGTCTATTTTTCTATTTGTCTATCTATCTATTTGTTTAGCCTCTATCTATTTACCCATATATATATATATATATATATATCTCTATCTATCTATCTATATATATGTCTATATGTATATCTATTTATCTATCTATCTATTTATCTATCTATCTATGTGTTTGTCTATCTATCTATCAAACTGCCTGTCTATTTATCTATCTATGTATCTGTCTATCAATCTATCTGTTTATATGTCTATCTGTCAATCTGTTGATCTACCTATATTCATATCTATCTATTCTATCTATTTATTTATCTATTTATATATCTATTTCTCTATCATCTGTCTATTTGTTTTTCCATCTCTCTATTTATTTAACTATTTATATATATGTCGATTTGTCTATATCTATATCTTTGTATCTATCTATCTATCTGTATATATGTCAAACTACCTATCTTTCTATCTATCAATCTATCTATCTAATTGTCTATCTAACTATCTATCTTCTATCAACATATCTATCAATTTATCATTCTATCTATCTATCTGTCTATTAATCTATCTAGGTATCTATCTATTCATCTATCTATCTGTCAATCTATCTATATATCTAAATGATATATCTATCTTTCTATCTGTCTATATATCTTTCTATTTATTTATCAATCTATCTGTCTATTTGTCTATATCTCTATCTATCTATTTGTTTATATCTCTATCTGTCTACCTGTCTATATGTCTATTTGTCTATCAATTTATCTATAAATCTATTAATCAAGATATCTATTTTTCTATATATCTATCTATTTGTTTGTTTGTCTATATGTCTATTTGTCTATCTGACTATCAATATATTTATCTTTATATCTATCTATGTCTATCTACCAATATTCATATTTCCAATCAATCAATTAATCTATGTGCCTATATCTCTATCTATCTATCTTTCTTTCTTTCTGTCTATCAATCTATTTGTCTATCTCTCTAACAATCTATCTATCTGTCTGTCTATCTATTTGTCTACCTGTCTATCTGTTTATCCGTATATATATATATATATATATTTGTCGGTCCATTTGTATATCTATCTATCTATATGTCTGTCTAACTATCTATCAATCTACCTGTCTGTATATCTATCTATTTATCTTTTTGTCTATCTAACACTCTTACTATCTATCTATCTGTCTGTCTCAACCTATCTGTTTATATGTCTATCTAATTATATGTGTGTGTGTGTGTGTGTGTGTATATATATATATATTTGTCTATCTATCTCTATATCTGTCTATCTATCATTCTGTCTATCTATCTATCTGTCTATTTGTCTATATGTCTATCAATTTATCTATATATTTATCTATCTGTCTATGTGTCTATCTATCTATCTATCTATATGATAGATAGATATCTATCTATCTTTATGTCTATCTATCTAACTATCTATATATCTATCTATATGTCTATCTATCTATCTGTCTATATGTCTGTTTGTCTATCTTTCTATATGTCTATCTGTCTATCTATGTTTCTATCTGTCTCTCTATCTATCTAGCTGTTTATCTATTTATGTATCTTTTTAACTATCTATTTGTCTATCTATCTATCTTTGTATCTATATATCTATCTATATGTCTATCTGTTTATCCCTTTATCTATTTTTCATTCTATCTATATATAGGTCTATTTTCTATATGCATATCTATTTATCTATCTATCTATTTGTCTTTCTATCAATTTGTCTATCTGCCTATCTATCTATCAATCTATCTATTTATCTGTCTTCTATCTATCGATCGATCTATCTGTCTTCTATCTATCGATCGATCTACTTGTCTATCTGTCTATTTATCTAACTATCTATCTAACTATCTATCTATATGTCAATATGTCTATTTATATATTTGTCTATATGTCTATCTGTCTACTTTTTTATATGTCTATTTGTTTATTTATCTTTCTATCTATTTGTCGATCTATTTGTTTGTGTGCATATAAATCTATATATGTCTATTTGTATATCTATCTGTCTATCTGTTTATCTATATATCGATCTATCTGGCTATCTATCTATCTGTCTATCTATCTATTAATTAATTTGTCTATTTATTTTTTTGTCTATCTATTTATCCATATATATATATATATATGAGTGTGTGTGTGTGTGTGTGTGTGTGTGTGTCTATCTACCTATCTATCTATCTATTATCTATTTATCTAATTATATTATTATCTGTATATATGTCTATCACTACTAAAAATTACCGAATTTTCGACCAATTTTTTGTCTCTAAATTGGTGTTTTTTGGTCAATAAATAAAATATCTACCAATTAATGACCAAAATATTAGGTTCTAATTTTGCTCGTCACTATTTTTTTTACTAACAATAAATTAGTCGGTTTCTAAATTAGGGACCATTTACCGACTTTCTCCTGACAAATATGTATCAACTATATTCCAATAATTTTCCAACTAAAATAATTAGGTCGGTATATGCTCTCCAAATGGTCAGTAATAAATGATCATTTACAGAACATTCATCGACAAATAATTATCGACTAAATTCCAACCATTATCAGACCAAAAGCACTTGGTCGGTAATGGTCTCCAAAGGGTCGGTACTTACTGACCATTGGAGAACATTTAATGACAAATAATTTTCGACTATATTCTAATTATTTTTCGACCAAAAGCATTAGGTCGGTAATTTGTCAAAAAATAATCAGTAATAACCAAAAAAATTGCTACCAAAAACTGACCAACATTTTTTAAAATCATTGGTTGGCGATTGATCTCCAAAAGTATTACCGACTGTTTGGTGGCCTATTGCCGACGGTTTGGTGGCCTTTTACCGAGCATTGATTTTAAAAAAATTTGATAGGTTTGGTTGCAATTCGGTCAGTAATTACCGACGCAATTTTTTTTTCTAGTTTTCCAGCATTTCTGTTGAAGCTAGAACATAAAACTCAAAAAAAAATCCAAAAAACATCAAGTTTGATGCAGTTGCTGCAGAAACATATACAGATAATACAACAAAAAAATCTAATTAACTCCAGCAAACAACTATATATACTACATGTATATATTAAATACATCAAGATAAAATAAAAAAATGAAATTGAAGATCAATGTTTTAGGCATTGAAAAATAATGTGTGTAGTACACTCAATCATCCAACCTAGCTTCATAATCATTATGCTGCGATGTTTCTGGTCCACATGGTGAGATGTCAGGTACTTGGGTAGAGCTTTCTGCTGCTACTAGTCCTAATATAGTTGCTCAAGGTGTTACTGTAGGTGATGGAGTAGATGCTCTAGCTGGATCATTATGCCGAATAATCCGAGGGTAGATCATCATGGTTGAACTATAGTCATCCTTCCTGAAACTTCTTTGTAAGTCACTCAAAATGCATAGACAACTCATCCTTATCATTTTCATAGTTGATCATGTGCTGCACGGGTATCGGCCAACTAATAATGTATCTATTTCGCATCACGTCCTGAAATTTCTCCATCGTCGAGAACAAATTTGAAACTGATCATGAAAATTCAACTTCATAACTAGTCGTCTATGTGAGTAGAATGATGATGTCGACGAATCAACCCCATAGATGGGCATCTTCTCCTTGCCATCAACAACTACATGACAAATCTAATTCATATCAACTAGGTGGAGCTGATGAATGAGAACTACCTATTGCACCATCACATTAACCTGAAGTAGACTGGGAATATGCTTGAGTCGCAGCAGCTAACATTTACTCATATCTCGCCTAATAAAAATGTATAAAAAGTATTTCAATTTATATTCAAACAAACAAACAAAAAGTTAATTTTTTTATGAAAATTACATTTATTGCACGAGATCTCTGATCAATGAAAGTCTGATCATCATGAGCCTACGTGTGTGTGTATCTGAATAAGCGAGTAACACAGGACTTTTTACACTCCATGCATGTCTATAATTAGACACAATACATACATTAATTCTATTGAAAAAAAATTACTTATGATAAATGAAATTTAGGCATAATTGAACATATTTCACAAAGTAATAACCATAAAAATTATAAATTAGAAATAATACCAATGCTCATTCGTGTACACGCATAAAGCAAGATCCACAAGTGTATGTAGACATGCCACTACCCTCCCTAGCTCGCTCTGAGCAATGATTGCTGCTCTATTGATCACACCTCTTCTAATAATCTGGATCTTCTCATCTACTCCACCACTCCTTGAAAACATGATCCGGGACACTCGATTTTTTTTTCTTTCTTCTTCAACCATTTATCTGTGATCTCGTAAATGGTGTCTTTATATTGACTGACAACATATCTATAGAACACACTTTTGACCATCTCCACTATCTATGTCCACCTGTAAACTTTCTATAATTATAAATAAACAATTTTTAATTAGTGAAAAAAGAATAAATAAAAGATGTAAAAATTTTTAGGTAGTAGTATTTACCTTAAATTCTCTCCAAATAATCAATTGGTCTCTATATGTGAGTGACATCCAATTATGTCCAATAAGTTTAAATGACTTCTTGAAAATTGTCCTAGGAACCCTAGAAATAGAACCAAACGGCTCTAACTTCATCCTGTAACAAAAAAATTATTAGCAAGTAAGAAATAAAATAATAAAATAATAAATCATTTGTTAAGTTTTATATCTTACGGATTATTTAATTATCAGATCAAACCGACCAATAGAAAGAGTCTCATCTATGCGGTGCTCTGAGGAAGACTGTCCAACATCTCCATCCACTCCCTCCTCTCTCTCTCACATCTTTTGATCATTCATCAAAATCTTACAACCATTATGTGGATCAGTCAGCTGATGCTGCTGCTGCAGTACATTCAGGACCTTTTCTGTCTGCTTTGGCATCTCATCCACCCATGACCTTCTACCAGTTTCGGGCATACATGAGGCCGTGTTTCCTATATCATAACTCATACTACCTTGCAATGTGCTACCTCTACCTCATCCACTTGCCGTATCTATAAAAAATACATAAGGCAATGAAAATAAGCAAAAATGAGTAACCATTGAAATAACATAAAACTCACTGTCTACTCATTCTCATATGAATCATCCAAATCTAGTTCGTCTTTTTCTTCATATATAGTAACATCATTTTCAAACTCATCTTCATCACTCATTTCTTTCTCTTAATCAATTAAATTTTCATCTACATCTACATCCCCACTTGTATCCATCTTAGAAGATGTGACTAAAAGAACGTCTTCATCCCCCACCACAGCTTCGATTATAACATCATTGTATAATTTTGAAAAGCTGGTTCTATGAAATTAGTACTTGGTGATGTGGGGATGTCAATTTTAGCCCTTGCTTTGAACTTGCACACAGCTTTCCAAACCTTTTTTTTTTGAAAAGTTTGTTTTATTAATTGTATAACTCTCTCTTTCGGCGGAGGAATACCATTTTAACAAACTAACTTCTACCCATTTCCCACCATTCACAAACTTTAAAATACAATAAATCAAATTAACAAACTATATAAATGCTATTTTAAGATGCTTTTATTATCCTCTATAAAATTTCTTGGTGCTAAGCCCTATCCTGGGTGTTTCTGCCTTGCTTACTGCCATTCCCATTCACTTTAATTCTGGCTATCTTCTAGTCCTTTTGATTCTCACAACTTTGGCTCTTATGCTTCTTTTGCCGACTCTTACAGACACTATTAACATACATAATAGAACTTCTACCAGAACATACAGACCCTTATTGCTGACACAAAACATGCTTTTAATCAACTTAACACATGACTCAAAACACAGTCCTGACACCAACACTACACAAGACCAAAGGTTCATAGTTGTTGAATTTTTTATCATGCACAACTATAAGTTTATATCGAGGATTGACAACAATATCAACATGTAGTGTTGGGTCGAACCATTCCCATTTGAATAACACAGTTTTTTTAAGCGGGACGGCTTCAAATTCTAACTCGATCACTTCGACCATAGTCCCATAATAGTCATATTCAGTTTCATTGTATATGGATCCTTTAATGCATACCCCCGTATTGTCAGTTGCTCGGTAACTACCATACAATTTAGTGTGAAATTTAAAACCATTCACATAGTAACCATTGTACGTTCTAACCACTCTTAGGGGACCTTGTGTTATACTTCGAAAATAATAATTGGAAATTTTCTTTGCATGATTATAAACATGTAATCAAAATTAAGTGGATTGTTTAGATTATAATTATAAATTTTTATTAGAACAATTAATTGTGTTGTGATTATCATTATAAGTAAACATATGGATTTTTCAAAAATTAGTGGAAATTCTTGTTCTATCATGGCATTGATAGCTTCTTCATTTATGTTTGGAAACTCTTTACATTTATCTGTAACAAAATCACTAAAAAATGAAATTAAAAATAATTGATACATTGATAGGAAATATTCAATTATAATGCTAAATAGATCTCATTTGACTATTAAAAAATACTTACTCAATGAATGGTTGAACATCTGAACAATTAATTAGGACATATAAATGAGCTACTTTATATTCATAGTCTGCTAGATACTTTTTCTCTTTAGCACCAATTTCTTTACTCGGAGGCTTGAAAATTTCAAACATATCATTATCCACATTGTCATTAAGATAACCCTCATTCCACTTTTCCTTAAGCGAAAGAGTTGGATCTCCTTTTGGTGGGCTTGCTTCTCACCTTGGTATATCCAAACATAGTAATCAGTCACAAAACCATTTCTATATAAATGAATCTTCACAGTCTCAACATTCAAAAACTTTTTAATCTAACATTTAACTAAAGTGCAAGGACACCTTATATCTGTTCCACCATTCACACACTTAGGGTGTCTCAAAGAAAACTCAAAATATTCATCAACTGTATCCCCCCATTCATTAGAGAACATTCCATTCACTATTCGACCCTTCTACAACCATTCAATATCATCTTCCATAACTATTTAAAGAAAAATCAATTTATTTAACAAACGCGATTGTCTCTATTTATAGTTATATATAATTATATAGACATTTATTTAGTTATAAAAATATTTATATATAGTTATACACATATAGTTTAACATAATGTTGTATGTTGTTATACATGTAATTTATAAATATAGTTACATGTGGTTATACATATAGTTACGCATATAATTAAATGTACATTTATACATGTAGGCTTATATATTTGTTCATTTAATTTTATATATTTATACATATAGTAATGTATAGATATAGATATAGTAAAATACTTTTTATATATTACTATATACAAATATATAATAAATATAAGCTATAAATTTAATATTTAAATATAATTATGCATAAAACTTTTAAAGTTATACATATAGTAAGATATAATTATTTATAGTTATATATTATTTTACATATAATATATATAGTTATAAATAGTTATATATAATTAAACATATAGTTATATATAGATATATTCATGCAAGTAGTTATAAGTAGTTATACATAAATATAAACAAGGTTTAAAAAATATATTTTGCTTTAATTATATTAATACATATGTGTATATGTAGTTACAAAAATATTTATGTATAATTATATAAACATTTATTTAGTTATACTAATATTAATATATAGGCTTACACATATAATTTAACATAATGTTGTGTATTGTTATACATGTAATTATCAATATTATTACATGTAAATATACATATAGTTATACATATAGTTAAATATATATTTATACATGTAGGTTTATATATTTGTTAATTTAATTATATATATTTATACATATAGTAATGTATAGGTATAGATATAGTAAATTACTTTTTTATATACTACTATATACAAATATATAATAAATATAAGCTGTAAATTTAATATTTAAATATAATTATACATAAAACTTTTAAAGTTATAAATATAGTAAGATACAATTATTTATACTTATATATTACTTAACATATTATATATATAGTTATAAAAAGTTATATATAATTAAACATATAGTTATATATAGATATTTTCATACAAGTAGTTATGAGTAGTTATACATAAATATGAAACAACATTATAAAAAATATTTTGTTTTAATTATATTAATACATATATGTATATAATGTTACAAATAAAGTAATATATAATTATATAGACATTTATTTAGTTATACAAATATTTATATTTAGTTATACACATAATTTAACATAATATTGTGTGTTGTTTTACATGTACTTATAAATATTGTTACATATGGTTATACATATAGTTAGACATATAGATAAACATATATTTATACATGTAGGTTTATATATTTGTTAATTTAATTTTATATTTTTATACATATAGTAATGTATAGGTATATATATAGTAAAATACTTTTTTATATACTACTATTTACTAATATATAATAAATATAAGCTGTAAATCTAATATTTAAATATAATTATACATAAAACTTTTAAAGTTATACACATAGTAAGATACAAATATTTATAGTTATATATTAATTTTCATATAATATATATAGTTATAAATAGTTATATATAATTAAACATATAGTTATATATAATATTCATACAAGTAGTTATAAGTAGTTATACAGAAATATATACAATGTTATACACAAATATTATAATTTAATTATATGAATAAATATATGTATATATAGTTACAAATATAGTTATATTTAATTATATAGTGTTACATATTTTCACTAATATTAATATATAGTTATACACATATAGTTATAAATATGTATGTAGTTAAAGATATAATTATATATAACATTTATATTGTGATACATTTAGTAAATATATAATTATATTTTGTTATATATTAGTATACATATAGTATATTTTATTAGAAATATAATTATATAGGATTATACATATAGTTATAAATTATTATAAAATTACAAATTAGTTATGTAATGTTATAAATATAGTTATAAAAATAGTTTACTTTATTATAAATATAGTTATAAAAACTTTTATATAAAATGGCATATTAATATGATTATATAAGTAAACGTGTATCTATATAATATTTGTGAAAATTATATTTTTATAAATGGCACTTAAAAATTATTATATTTATATGTAACACTTTTATAAATAATATATAGTATATATGTCACATTTATATAAACATTATAAAAATTCTATATTTATATAAAAAATAATATGTAATATAAATATATACAAAATTGTATAATTATTTAATGCTACATAATTGTTATATAAAAAATATATAAATGGATAGTTTTATGTAAATTGTGTATATATTTTTATAAACATTAATACATATGTATAAATATTTATATATAACATTATATGTTTTTATAAACATATCAATGTTTATTTATAATTTAATACGTGTATATATATTAAAGTATAGACATTTATACATAATATCATATGATTATATAAATGTATAAAAGTTTATATATTTGTTAAAAATATTTAAGATTAACATTATATAAAAGTTTGATTTAACATTAATCATTATATATATTAAAGTATAGACATTTATACATAATGTCATATGATTATAAATATAAACCATTAACATTAAGATTATTCGGATGCAAACATTTTATAATTGAAATCAAAATCACTAATACCCTAAAAATCTAAACAATAGAAGAAAAAAATTTAAACAAGAAAAATTATAGTTTAATTAATTGTGTCGAGTCAAAATAATGTTAGGTAAAATGAAATTGAAGCAAAACTTAAGAAATTCAGAAGACAAAAAAAAACCTAATACTTTATACTATAAAAATGAAAATCCGATTGTCTGTATATAATTTAGAGAGACGGAGATATGTAAAAGTAATTTGAAGGAAAAGTACAAAGAAAAACTTACCTGGATTTAGAAGAAAGAACAAATTTTATCGATTTTGTGCTTACAATCACCTCTGATTCAAAAAAGATGACGGAGATTCGATGAATGTAGGTGTTAATGACATAGAAAATGATTTTCAAATCAAAAAATTAAAACAATAAATAACCAACCAAAATTATAGTTTGAAAATGGTCGGTGAGAAAAAATTTATAATTATTTGTAAGTCCACTTTACCGACCAATTTTAATGGTAATATATTTTTGGTCGCTCAATGGTTGATAATTTGTCAGCAATTTCTATTCGCTATTTCCTTCCTAATTTACTAACCAATTTTCGACCAAAAACATTTGGTCAGTAGCTATAGTCGGTATTTGGTTGTTAAATGGCTGGTAATTACCAACCTACATATTCAGTCGGAAGTTTGGTCTGTAATTACGACGTTATAAATATATTGGAAAACTACTTTACCGACCATTTTTAATAGTAATTAATTTTTAATCATGAATTGGTCGGTAATCTTTTTAGAGTGTTTTTCGCTAATCCCACCTAATTTACAGACCAATTCCCGACCAAAAAATAATTTGGTTGGTAATATATGGGCGATAGTGAGTCAGAAATTTGGTCGAAAGTAATTTTTCCAAATGCCCCTATTTGGATCACTAAATTGGTCATGAATTGGTCAGTAAATACTAACTTATATATCTGGTCGGTAAAATGTCGGTAAGTACGAAATTATAAATAATTTTAAAACCCACTGTACCATCCAATTTTAATGGTAAGTTATTTTTGGGAGTTAAATGGTCGGTAATAGAATGGATAACCACTCTACAGACTGATTTTCGACAAAAAACATTTGGTCGGTAATTAGGGTCGGTCTATGGTCGAAAAATTTTTCTTTTTTGTTACACTTTTTTGGTGGCTAAAAGGTAGTGATTTAGGCATGAATTACCAGCCAAATTTTTAGGTCAGAAATTTGGTAGGTATTCTTGTAATTTTTAGTTGTGTATATCTTTCAATCTATGTTTTTGTTCATATGTCTATCTGGTTATCAGGCTATTGGTCTATCTATTGATCTATATTTCTATCTATCTATCTGTCTATTTGCCTATATATCTATCAGTCTATCCATTTATATATTTATTTATCTATATATCTATATATCTATTTATATATCAATACATCAATAAATCAATCTATCTATCTGATCTATCTATGAATATATCTATCTATCTATCTATCTATCTGTCTATCTATCTGTCTGTCTGTATATCTGTCTGTCTGTCTATTTTTCTATCTATCTTCTCTCTATAAATCTATCTATCTATCTATATTTCTTTTTGGTTATTTATCTATCTATCTTTCTTTCTAGCTGGCTATATATCTATCTGATTATCTATCTATCTGTGTGTTTATCTATTAATCTATATGTAGATCTATCTATCTATCTATCTATCTGTCTATCTATCTATCTAATATCTATCTATCTGTGTGTCTATCTATCTATATGTATATATATCTATCTCTTTATATATTTATGTGTCTATGTGTCAATGTGTCTATATCTCTATCTATCGATCTGTCTATTTGTCTAACTATTTATATGTTATCTATCTATTTATCTTTATGTCTATCTGTCGACATGTCTATCTGTATATCTATATATCTGTATATCTGTCTTTTTGACTATCTAACTATTTGTCTATTAGTTTATCTATTTATATGTCTATTCATATATCTTTCTATCTATCTATTTATCTATATATCGGTCAATCTATCTATCTATCTATATATATTTTTATATTTCTATCTATTTATCTATCTATCTGTCTGTCTGTCTATCTATCTATCTATCTATAAATCTATCATTCAATCAATCAATCAATCAATCTGTCTATTTGTCTATCTATCTATCTGTCTATATGTCTATCAGTCTTTATGTCTACATGTCTATCTAACTCTCTGTCAATCTATGTATCTGTCTTTCCATCTATGTGGTTATTTGTCTATTTGTTAATCTTTCTATGTGTATATTTGTCTATATGTCTATCTCTCTATTGGTCTATCTATCTATATGCATCACTATCTATATATCTAGTTGTCTATCTATATATCTATCTATCTGTCCATCTGTCTATCTGTTTATCTATATATCTATCTTTCTTTCTACATGTGTATCTACATTCTATCTTTCTATGTATCTGTCTATATATCTATCTATGTATCTATTTATCTATATATCTTTCTTTCTATTTGTCTATCTATCTATCTGTCTCTCTATCTATCTATTTATCTATTTATTTATCTCTTTATCTGTTTATCTATCTATATGTCTCTTTATCTATTTGGCTAAGTATCATTGTGTCTAACTATAAAACTATCTATATGTCTTTCTATCTATATATGTATATGTCTATATGACTATTTGTCTAACTAATAATCTATTTATCTAACTATTTATCTATCTTTCTATAAATTTATCAATTTATCAATTAATCTATTGATCTATATATGTAACTATCTATCTATCTGGATATCTATCTATCTGTCTATCTGTCTATCTATTTGTATTTCTATTTATATATCTGTATATCTGTATATCTATCTATGTTTCTATATATCTATCTGTCTGTCTATCTATCTATCTGTCTATCTGGCTATCTATATATCTAAGTATCTATCTATGTGTCTATCTTTCTATCTGTCTACCAATTAATCTATTAATATATCTTTTTATCTACTTAACCATCTATCTATCTGTCTATCCATCTCACTGTCTATCTTGCTATCTGTCAATATTTTCTATCTATCTATATGTCTATCTATCTATCTATCTGTCTATCTATCTATATTTATTTGTGTATCTATCAATCTTTTATCTATCTGTCTATCTATCTATCTATTTGTCTATCTATCTGTCTGTCTATATGTCTATCTGTTTATTTGCTCATTAGTCTATCTGTCTATATTCCTATTTGTATATATACCTATCTTTTTATCTATCTATCTATCTATCTATTTATCTATCTGTCTATATGTCTATCTGACTATATGTCTATTTTTCAATCTGTTTTTTTGTTTATCTAGCTATGTATTTATCTATCTCACTCTCTATCTATAAATCTGTATATATGTCAATCAATCTATCTATGTATATGTCTATATGATTATATGTATAACTAACTATTTATATATTTATCTTTCTATTTATTTGTCTATATATATATATATATATATATATATATCTATCTATTTTCTATCTATATATCTGTCTATCTATCTATGTATACGTCTGACTATCTATCTATCTATCTATCTATCTATCTATTTATTTATCAAACTATCTAGCCATCTGTCTTATTTTATTTTTGCCTATCTAACTATCTTTATATCTATTTATCTATATATCTATCTTTCTTTCTATTTGTCTATCTTTTTAATAGTGTATCTATATATAAGTTATCTATCTATTTGCCTATCTATCTAATTGTTTATCTATCTATCTATCAATTAATCTATCTATCTATATGTCAATCTACGTATTTGTCTTTCTATCAACCTAACTATATGTCAAATGCCTTTTTAATTATCTGTTTATATGTCTATATATTTATCTGTCTAGCTGTCCATCAATCTATGTGTCTATCATAAATCTATCAATCTATATTAATCTATCTATCTATCAATCAATATATCTAACTATCCATCTATCTATATATCTGTCTATCTGTCTATATGTCAAAATGTCTATCTATCTTTCTGTCTTTGGATCTATCTATTTATTTATCTATCTGTTTGTCTGTCTGTCAATCTATCTATCTACCTATCTGGCAATCTATTTATCTATCTATCTTTCTTCTATCTATCAATCTATTTATATATCTAGGTATCTAACTGTCTATCTATGTATCTATCTATCTTTCTGTCTGTTTATATGTATATCTATCTATCTATCTATCTATCTATCTATGTATCTATATATCTGTTTATGTATCTATATGTCTATCTATCTATATGTCTATCTATATGTTTATGTATCTATATGTCTATCTATCTATATATTTATCTATCTAACTTTTTTCTATCTATTTGTTTATCTATCTATTTATTTATATATCTATCTGTATGTCTGTCTATTTGTCTATCTATCTATCTATCTGTCTATCTGTTTATATGTTATTTGTCTATCTGTCTATCTGCTAATTTCCCTATAAGTGTATCTATATATCTATTAATATATATATCTATCTGTCTATCTATCTATCTACTAATCTATCTAACTATCTATCTCTCTATCTGTCTATCTTTCTATATGTCTATCTGTCAATTTGTCTATCTATCTATATGTTTATGAATCTATATGTTTATCTATCTATCTGTCTATCTGCCTATCTTCATATCTACCTATCTATTTATCTATTTATCTATCTATGTATCTTACTATCAATCTATCTGTCTTTTTATCAATCTATTGACTATATATTTATCTATCTATCTATCGACTTATCTTTATTTATCTATCTATTTATATATCTATTTATCTTTGTGTCTATCTATCTATCTATCTATCTATCTCTCTATTTATCTTTCTATGTGTCTTTCTATATGTCTATCTATCTATATTTCTATCTATATATCCATATATATATTTATATATCTATCTGTATATCTATCTATATGTCTATCTTCTTATCTATACATCTATCTATCTATAAATCAATATATCTATCTATATGTCAATCTACATATCTTTCTCTATATCTATCTATCTTTCTGTCATGTGTCTATCTATCTATCTTTCTATCTGTCTATCTATCTATTTATCTATCTATATGGATATTTTTCTATCTATTTATTGATCGATCTATCTGTCTGTCTATATATCTATCTGTCTATCTATTTATTTATCTATCTACCTGTCTATCTGTATTTTTGTCTATATGTCTATCTGTCAACTTGTATATGGGTCCATATGTATATCTATTTATCTATCTAATTTTTTACTTATCTTTCCTTATATTTATCTCTCTATATATCTATCTATCTATGTATATATCTATTTGTCTATCATTTTATCTATATATATCTATATCTGTATATTGGTCAATTTGTCTATCTACCCATCTGTCTATCTTTATATCTATCTATCTGTATATTTATCAATCAGCCTGTCTATCTGTATATTTATCAATCAGCCTGTCTATCTGTTTATTTATTTACTTCTCTATCTATATATCTGTCTATCTATCTATCTATTAATCTTTCTATGAGTTTTTCTACTTATCTATATATCTATCTATCTATATATCTGTCTATATATCTATCTATCTAACTATATGTATATCTTTCAATCTGTCTATCTGTTTATGTATTTATCCGTATATCTATCTACCTATCTAGCATTTTATTTGTCGATTTTCCTATCTGTCTATATATCTATCTGACTATCTATCTATCTTTCTATTTATCTATCTGTGTATATATTTATATGTCTATCTCTCTATCTATCTCTCTGACTATTTTGCTATCTATTTATCTAACTATCTATCTGTCTAACTGTCTATTTATAAATCTTTCTATATGTCTATCTATATATCTTTGTATATGTCTATATGACTATCTAACTAACTAACTAACTATATATCTATCTATATATTCATAAATCCATCGATCTATTTATTTATCCATCTATCTAAATATCTTTTTATCTATCTTTATATCCATCTGCTTATCTTTGTATCTATCTTTCTATCCATCTTGCTATCTTTATATCTAGCTATCTAGCTATTTTGCTATATGGCTATCTATCTATCTATCTTTCTTTCTTTCTTTTTGTCTATCTATCTGGCTATCTATCTATCTATTTTCTAAAAATCTATCAAACTTTCTATCTATTTATCTTTCTAGCTATCTATCTATTTATTTATTTGTCTATCTATATATCTATATATCTATATATATGTCAATCTATCTTTCTATCTATCTGTCTATCTATATATCTATCTATTTTGTGATCAGTCTATTAGTCTATTTGTCTATCTGTCTACCTGTCTATGGGACTATATGTCTATCTCTCTGTGTCTATTTATCTTTTTATCTATCCTACAATCTATCCCTCTCTTTATCTATATATCTATCCATCTTTCTATTTGTCTTGCTGTATATATATATCTATATATCTGTAAATATGTCTATATGTGTATCTATCTATCTGTATATTTGTCTATCAGGCTAGATTTTTATCTGTATATCTATCTATCTGTGTATCAAACTATCTATCTATTTATTTGTCTATCTATATATATGTATATCTATTTATCTATCTTTTAATGCATCTATCTATCTATTTATTTATTTGTCTATCTGTTTATCTATATATCTATATATCTGTCAATCTATCTTTCAGTCTATCTTTCTATCTATCTATCTATCTTAGTGTCTATTTATTGATCATTCTATTTGTCTATATGTCTATCTGTCAACCTATCTATGGGTCTATATGTCTATCTCTTTGTGTATATTTTTCTTTTTATCTATCATTCTATCTATCCCTCTCTTTATCTGCATATCTATCTATATTTCTATTTGTCTATCTGTATATCAATATATCTATATATCTATATATATGTTTATCAATGTATCTATCTATCTGAATATTTTTTTATCAGGCTAAATTCCTTTCAATACATGTATCTATCTATGTATCAAACTATCTATCTATTTATTTGTTTATCTATTTATATGTCTATCTATTTATCTATCTATTTATCTATCTTTCAATGTATCTATCTACCTATCTTTCTATCTATCTATCTATCTTTATGTCTATCTATCTATCTATCTATCTATTTGTTTATATATCTTTCTATCTAATTATATGTCTATCTTTCAATCTCTATATATGTCCATATGGGTATATGGCTATCAGGTTATTTGTCTATTTGTCTATCTATCTTTCTGTCTATTTGTATATCTGTCTATTTGTCTATATGTCTATTTGTATAGTTATCTATCTGTCTATCTATATATCAATCTATATGTATATATTTATATCTGTTTATCTGTCTATCAATCAATCAATCTATCTGTATATATATCAATCAATTAATCAATCAATCTGTCTATTTATTTATCTATCTATCTATATGTCTATCTTTAAATCTTTGTATCTGTCCATATGTTTATCTAGCAATCAGGCTATTTGTCTATCTTTCTATCTATCATTTTATCTATTTGTCTATTTGTCTATATGTCTATATGTCTTTCTATCTATCTGTCTATTTATTTATCTGTCTATGGGTATATCTGTGTATATGTTTATATGTCTATCTGTATATCTTTTTATCTATTTATGTAGCTATTAATCAATCTATTTGTCAAATATGTCTATCTGTCTATATATCTATCTATCTGTCTATCTGTCTGTCTTTCCATTGGTTTATCTTTCAATCTATCTTCCATATATAATTTTATTTGTCTATCTGGCTATCTATCTATCTATCTATTTATCTTTCCATCTATCTATATGTCTATTTATCTATCTTTATATCTATTTATCTATTTGTCTTTTTGTCTATCGGTCAATTTGTTTATCTATCTATCTGTGTATATATCAATATGTATATCTAAGTATCTATCTATCTATCTATCTATCTGTCTATCTATATATCACTCTATCTGTCTATTTGTCAATCTGTCTATCTATCAATATGTCTATCTATCTATATATCTATCTATCTTTCTTTCTTTTTGTCTAATTGTCTATCTCTCTATCTGCCTAACTATCTATTTATCTATATGTCTATGTATTTATATATATATATCTGTCTGTCTGTCTACCTACCTACCTACCTACGTATCTGTCTGTCTATCTGTTTATCTGTCTATCTAATTATCTATCAAACTTTCTCTCCGTATATCTGGCTATCTATATAGCAGTCTAGATGTCTATCTGTCTATTTATCTATATGTATATCTTTTTATATATCTATCTATTTGTTTATATATCAATCAATCTATCTATCTATTTGTTTATATATCAATCAATCTATCTATCCGTCTGTCTATATGTCTAACTATCTATTTGCATATCTATCTATCTGTCTATTTGTCCAAGTGTTTATTTTCTATCCGTATATCTGTCTATCAGTCTACCCATCTATTTATCTATATGTCTATCAATATTTGTATCGATCTGGCTATCTGTCTCTCTATCTATATATCTATTTGTATTTCTATCTTTCTGTCTATTTATCTATCTATATATCTATTTATTTATCTATCTATTTATATATATATATATCAATCTATTTGTCTATCTATCTATCTGTCTATATGTCTATCAATCTATATGAATCTCTATCTAGATGGATATCTATCATTATGTCTATATGTATATCTGTATATCTATCTAATTGTCTATCTTCATATCGGCCTATTTGTAGAACTATCAATATTTCTATATATCAATCAATATAACTATCTATCTATATGTGAATCTACCTATCTGTGTATCTGTCTTATATCTATCTATCAATCTATCTATCTGTTTATCTATCTATCTATCTATCTATCTATCTATCTATCTCTCTATCTATCTATCTATATATCTTTCTGTCTATCTATCTATTTGGCTATTTGTGTATCTATCTATTTATCAACCTATCTATCTATCAATCTATCTGTCTATATATTTATCTGTCTATCTATCTATCAATTTATCTATCTATCTATATGTCTATTTTTCTATATGTTTATCTAACTATGTGGTTATCTGTTGATCTATTTATTTGTCTATCTTTCAATTTGTTTATCTATATATTTTTCTATCTGTCTATCTATCTAACTATCTGTCTATCTGTCTATCTATCTATATATCTGTCAATTTATCTATCTATATGTCTATCTATTTATTTATCTATCTCACTATTTGTCTTTATGTCTATCTTGTCATCATTCTATTTGTATATCTATAAAAAAGCTTATATGTCAATCAATCAATCTATCTATGTATATGTATATATGACTATATGTCAAACTAACTATCTATCTCTTTATCAGTCTATCTTTCTATCTATTTACTTATTTATAAATTTATGTATATATATATATATATATCTATCTATCTATCTATCTCATTAACTATATGAATATCTAGCTATCTATATATCAGGCTATCAGACTATCAGGCTATCTAGCTATTTGGCTATTTATCTATTTGTCTGTCTATCTACCTATCTGTTTAACTATCAATTTGATTATCTATCTATCAATTTATTTGTCTATCTATCTATCTATCTGCCGATCTGGCTATCTTACTATATATTTATTTTTCTATCTGTTAATTTGTCTATGTGTTTATTTGTATATCTGTATATCTGTCTATCTATCTATCTATCTATTTATTTATCTGTTTATATGTCAATCAATCAATCAATCTATCTATCTATATATCTGCCTATATGTCTATATGTCTATAAGTGTTGATGATTATGAATATATCTTTCAATCTTTATATCTTTCTTTCTATCTATTTCTCAATTTATGTAATTGTCTAAATATCTATCTGTCTATGTATTTATTTATCTATCTATTTATATATGTAACTATTTATATGTCTATCTATCTATTTATCTATCTATCTATCTATCTACTTGTTTATCAGTCTATCAGTCTATCTGTCTATCTGTGTATCTATCTATCTCTCTATCTATCTATATATCTCTCTATAAATTCTCTATATATGATATTATATAAATATAAATTGAAGATATATAAAATAAGAAATATATCTGAAAAAATATATATATATATATATA
>JAREIK010005871.1:95000-158117 GCA_029783825.1 Sapria himalayana | reverse complement strand
TCATTTTATAGCTATATACTTATCTATATATATATAGTATATCTTTCTATCTATTTATCTATCTATCTATCGGTCTATAAAATATGCCTATCTATCTGGCTATCTATCTGTCCATCTATCTATCTACCTATCTTTATATCTATTTATAAAATTGTCTATTTATATATATGCCTTAATATTTATCTTGCTAAATATCTATCTATATGTCAATCTATCTATCAATCTATCTATTGATTTATTTGTCTATCTATCTGTGGATCTATCTTTCTATCTATTTGTCTATCTATCTGTCTAGCTATATTTCTATCTATCTATATATCTATCTTTATTTCTATCTATTTTTCAATATATCTACCCATTTATCTATATATCTATCTATCTTTTTGTTTATCAATACCTATCTATCTATTTTAATATCTATCTAAATATCTTTATATCTATATCTATATTTATCTATCTATCTATTTGTCTATCTATATGTCTATCTATCTATCTATCTCTCTATTAATATATCTATCTATCTGGCTATCTATATGTCTATATATCAGTCTATCTATGTTTCAACCAAATTGTCTATCTATCTATCTATCTATTTATCTGTCTGTATATCTATTTATCTAATAGCATATTTGACTATTTATCTATCTAATTGTGTATTTATATGTGTGGCTATTTGTCTATTTGTTTATCTTTCTATCTATCTATCTACATGTCTTCCTCACTATCTTTCTTTATATCTATCTACGTGCTTGCCTAACTGTCTGCCTACCTAACTGGATGCCTGTCTATCTATCTTTTTTTCTATCTACTTATCTGTCTATATATCTTTCTATCTATTTGTCTATGTGTCTATATGTTTGTCTTTCTATATATTAATCTAACTATCTATCTATCTATTTATATGTCTATCTATATATATATATCTATCTGTCTATCTATCTATCTGTCTAAATATTTGTCTATCTATATATTTATTTATCTTTTTATCTATCTATCTATTTGTCTATCTAGGCATCTAACTATATAACAATCTGTCTATCTATATTTATATCTATCTTTCTAATAATCCATTTATCTATCTATCTATCTATCTATATATCTATCTATATATCTATTTTTCTAACTATCAATCAATCTGTCTATCTATTTGTCTATCTATCTATCTACCTATCGATTTGTCTACTACCTATCTATTTATCTAATTATTTGTTTACCAATATTTCTATAATTATTTCTATTAATCTATCTATTTGTTTATCAATATATCTATCAATCTATCTTTCAATATATCTATAAATCTATCTATCTATCAACTATCAATCTATCTAATTATTTATATATCTATATATCTTACTATCTATATGTTAATCAATCTATCTATCTATATATTTGTTAATCTATCTATCTATCTTACTATCTTTCTATGTATTAATCTGGTTATTTATCTGTCTATTTTACTATCTTTCTATCTATTAATCTGGTTATTTATCTGTTTATCTTACTATCCATCTTTTTGTCTATCTTTTTGTCTATCTTTTTATCTATATATATATATATGTCCATATGTCTGTTTATCTATATGTCTATCTATTTGACTATCAATTTATATAATAATCTATCAAAATATCTATCTAATAATTGAATAATCTATCTATATATCTATCTATCTATGTATATGTCTAGGTATATATATATATATATATCGTTCAATCTATCTATTGGTCAATGTATCTATCTAACAATGTCTCTCAATCTTTCTAACAATATGTCTAACTAAGTGTCTAATTATCAGTTTATCAACTTGTATATATATATATATATATATATATATATATATATATATATATATCTATCTATCTATCTATCTATCTATCTCTATGACTATCTGTTTGTCTATCTTTCTTTCTTTTATTTATCAATCTTTCTATCTATCTATTTAGCTATATGTTTGTCTATCAATCTAACTATCTATATATCTATTTATCTATCTGTTTATCTATCTATCTATCTAACAATCTATCTATCTATATATGTGTCTTTCTATGTATCAATTTGTGTGTCTTTCTATCAATCAATAAATATATTTCTCTTTATATTTATCAGTTTATCTATATGTATCACTATGTGTCTCTCAATATGTGTATCTATCTGTCTATCTATTTTTTTGTCTATCTATCTATAGATCTATCTGTCTGTCTATCTATCTATCTAGATTTTTATATATATATTAATCAGTCTATATAAATATGTATAAATATATATATCGATCTATTAGTCTAACTATCTTTCTATCTATATGTTTATCTATCTGACTAACTATTTATCTTTCTTACTATCTATCTTTATATCTATCTATTTATCTTTTTATTTATATATCTTTCTTTCTAATTATCAATCAAAATATCTCTTTATAAATATATCTATTTTTTTCTATATAACTATGTAACTTTATTTCTATCTATCTATCTATCTATCTCTTTGATTTTCTACCTATATTTATATATTTGTGGCTAAATATATGTATAACTATCAATCAATCCATCTGTCTATCTGTATATCTATCTATGTATCCATCTGTCTATCAATGTGTTTATCAATCTGTCCAACTATCTTTATTTCTATCTATTTATGTGTATATTTATGTCTTTATACCTATCTAACCATCTGTGAATCTATCAATATATCTATTTATCTATCTATCTATATGTCTATCAATCTATATATATACATATATCTTATAATCTTTCGATATATCTATCTTTCTATCTATATATCTAGCTATCTATCAATCAATATGTATATCAATCTCTCTATCAAAATTTCTTTCTATCTATATATATATATTTCTATCTATCTACCTTTGTGTCTATCAATATATTTTTCATTCTGTAAATCTATATATCTATATAATACTCTATCTTTCAATGTGTCTATATGTCTAGTTATCTATCTGTTACTTTGTCTACCTATATATTTGTCTATCAGTCTTCTGACAATCTATTTGTTTGTCTATTTATCTATCTTTTAATTAATCTGCCAATCTATCTGTCTATCTTTTTGTCTATCTATCTATTAATCTCTCAATATATATATATATATATATATATATATATATATTACATATATAAATAGATAAACTATATCTAATAATCATATTATAAATCAATCAATCAATCTATCTATCTATCTATTTGTGTTTTTGCCTGTCTATATATCTTTACATCATTCGGTCTATCATTTTGTTTGTGTATCTATCTATCTATCTGTCTATATATCTATCAATCTATCTATTTGTTTATATAATTGTTTATCAATATGTCTATCTATTGGACTATCTAACTATCTATCTATATATCTATCTATATATATTTATATCTGTCTATCTATCATATGTTTAACTATCTATCTATTTTAATGTTTATTTATATATCTATATCTTTGTCTAATAATCATTCTATATATCTCACTAATAATCTATCGATCTATCTATATATATGTCTATCAAAAATTCTATCTATATATTTGTCCATCTATCTGTCTATCAAACTATCTATCATTATGTTTATCAATCAATCTATCTATCTAACAAACTAACTATTAATCTTTCTTTCAATATGTCTATCAATCTGTCTATCAATATATCTATTTATCTATATGTCTATCTATTGATTTTAATGTCTATCTATTTATCTATCTCTCAATCTAATTATCTTTCTATCTATCAGTTTAAAAATCTATCTATCAATATTTCTCAATATCTTTTTATCTATCTATATACCTATTTCACTATCTATATGTCTATCAATCAATCTATCTATTTATTTATCAATCAATCTCTCTATAAAACTATATATAAATCTCTTTATCAATCTTTCTATCTATCAGACAATCTATATGTCTATCTATCTATTTTTATAACTATATATCTTTCTATATATCTATCTAAATATCTATCTATCTCGTTATCGATCTGTCTATCTATGTATCTATCTATATATCTTTTAATCAATCAATCTATTATTCTATCTATCTATCTCTTTATCTATCCATCTATCAATCTACATATCAATCAATCTATCAATTTATCTATAAATCAGTCTATCAATCTTTATATCAAAATTTCTATCAATCTATCTATAAATATGTATATCTATGTGTGTATATCTATCTATTTATCAATCAATCAATGTATCTATCTATTAGTCTATCTATTTGTTTTTCAATTTATCTATCTATTTATCTATTTGAATTTCAATATATATATATATATATATATATATATATATATATATATCATTTTATTTATCTATCAATCTATATGTCTACCTATATGTCTATCTATCTGTCAATCTATCAGTCAAATAATTTATTAATCTATATGTCTATCTATCTGCCTATTAATCTGTTTATCTAACTAACTAACTAACTAACTATCTGTCTGTCTATATATATATATATATATATATATATATATATATCTATCTATCTATTTATATCTGTTTATTTATATATATCTATCTGTCAATCAATATCTTTATCTATATATCTATCTATTTGTGTATCAACATATCAATTTATCTATCTATCTTTCTATCTATCTATCTATCTATTTATCTATAAATATATATATATATATATATATCTATTTATCTATCTATTTGTCTTTATAAGTATCTATCTAATTGTCTAACTATCTCTCTATATATCTTTCTATTTACCTATCTATCTATTTGTCTATTTATATATAATATATATGTCCATCTATCTGTCTATTATCTTTCTATCAATCAATCAATCTATCTATCTATATGTCTTTCTATCACGTAGATTTATCTGCCTATCTATATGTCTATCTTTCTATCTATCAATAGGTGTATAAATTTGTTTTTCAATTTATTTATCTATATATCTATCTATCTGTATTTATCTCTGTCTATATATATGTTTATTTATCTAAATATTTAACTGTAAAAGTATCAATCTAATAATATATTAATTTATCTGCCTCTCTTTATGTATATCTATTTATTTATTTATCTATCTGTCTATCTAACGGTCTATATATTTGTCTATTTATATATCTATCTATTTGTCTTTCTATTTGTCTAATAATCTATCTAACTATATTGATATCTATATGTCTATATATCTATCTATTTGTGTATCTACCTATCTATCGATCTATTTGTTTATCTATTTGTCTATCTTTATGTTTATCTAACTAACTTACTATCTGTTTGTGTATTTATTTGTCTATATATTTGTCTATTTATTTTATATCTATTTATCTAATAATATATCTATCTATTTGTCTATTAATCATTTGTTTAATCTGAATATCAATCTATCTATCAATTTTTCAATCAATTTTTCTATCAATTTCTCTAACAATGCGTCTGTCAATCAATCTATCTATCTATATGTCTATAAATATGGTGATCAATTTATCTATCAATCTCTCTATATATCTATCTATGTTCTTCTTTATCATTGTGCCTATCTATCTATCTTTTTTTCTATCGATGTGTATATCTATCTGTCTTTATATCTTTCTATCTATCTGTCTATCTATCTATCTATTTCTCTATCTAACTATCTATTTTTCTTTCTAGCTATCTATCTATGTATGTATTTATCTATCTATATATCTATCTATATATATATATATCTATCTATCTATTTGTCTATATATCTATCTAACTATATGTCTACCTATATATCTATCTATCCTAATATCTATCAATCTATCTTTTTATCTATCTATATAATACTTTTTCTATCTACTAGTTTAATAATCAATTTATCTGTCTACCTATTTATCTATCATTCTTTTTTTCTCTCTATATGTCTATCTATCCATCTATAAATATATCTATCTTTCTTTCTATCTATCTATTTATCAATCTCTTTATTAATCTATCTTTTAATTTGTCTATTAATTTGTCTATAAATATATATCTAAATCTATCTATCAATCTGTCTATCAATATGCCTATAAATATATCTTTCAATATGTCAATAAATCTATCTATTAATATTTCTATCTATCAAACTATCTATATATCTATCTATCTTTTTATCTGTCTATCTATCTATGTATCTATCTTTCTATTATTTGTCTATCTATTTATCTATCTATCTATTAATATATCTGCCTATTTATCTAACTAACTATCTTTTATTGTGTATATTTAGTAGTCTATATATATATATATCTATCTATCTCTCTCTCTATCTATCTCTTTAACTGTCTATCAATTTGACTATTAAGCTTTTTATCAATCTACATATTTATCTTTCAATCAATATATTTATTAATGTATATCTATATGTCTATCTATTTGTTTAACTATTTGTTTATATATCTATCTTTCTATCAATAAATCTATCTATTTGTCTATTTAACTGTCTAACTAACTATCTATCTATCTGTCTGTCTATATATCTATTTATATATCTTTTAGTTTATCTATCAACCTATCTATCTATCTTTCTTTCTTTCTATATATCTATTTGTCTAACTATATGTCTATCTGTCTATTTATCTTTCTATTTATCTATTTGTCTATCTATCTTTCTATTTAATTATCTAATAATCTCTCTATCTATTCTCTAATAATATATTTATTAATCTATCTATCAATATGGCTATCTATATGTCTATCGATCTATCAATCTATCTAAATGGATATCTATCTATCCATTTACCAATCTATTTATCTATCTATCTAACATTGGATTTATTTGTCTATCTATTTGTTTATCTATCTATATATCTATCTATCTACCTACCTACCTACATACCTATCCATCTATATGTCTGTCTGTCTCTCAATCTATTTATCTATGCTTCTATGTATCTATCTATGGCTATATATCTATGTGTTTATCAATCTATCTTACTAATTATCTATTTGTCACTTTATATGTTTATTTATCTATATATCTAACTATCTATCTTTCTATCTATCTACCTATATATCTATCTTTCTATCATTATGTCTACATATCTATCTACCTATATGTCTTTCAATCTTTCTATCAATATTTCTTTCAATATATCTATCAATCTATTTGTCAATCTAAATATTTCTCTATCTTTTATCTATCTATCTATCTATATGATATCTATCTATCTATTTATGTGTCTATTTATCTATTTATTTATCTATTTATCTATGTGTCAGTCTATCTATCTCTGTATATATCTATCTTTCAATCTATATATCTATCTATTAATCTATATTTCAATCTATCTATCATTTTGTCTATCAATGCGTCTATCAATATGACTATCAGTTTGTCTATAAATCTCATTATAATTATGTCTATCAATCACTCCATCTATCTTTGTATATATATATCTATCTATCTCTCTGTCTCTCTATCTCTCTATCTATCAATCTGTCAATCAATATATTTATCAATTTGTCTATCTATCTACATATCTATCTCAATATGTCTATCAATCTATATATGTTTTATCTATAAATCTATTTAACTATTTGTATGTCAAATTATCTATCTAATAGTCTCTATGTCAGTCTATTTGGATATCTTTTTGACTATCTATGTTAATGCCTAGATATTTGTCTATCTATTTATATATCCATCTATCTATCTGTCCATCTCTCCATCTTTATGTTTATCTATCTTTTTTTCTTTTTTTCTATCTAACTATCTATCTATCTACATATATATTTATATAACCTTCTATCTATCTTTATATTTATTTTCATATCTATCTATATAACTTTCTATATATATTTATGTCTATCTATCTATCTAACTATCTGCCTATCTATTTGACTTTCTTTATGTCATCTAACTATCTAACTATCTATCTATTTATTTGTCTTTCTATCTGTCTGTCTATATATAAAATAAACTATCTTTTAATTATCTATATATCTATTTGTCTTTTAATCACTCAATCTATTTTTCTATCTATCTATATATCTTTCTATCTATATATCTTTTTATCTATCCATCCATCTATCTTTCTATAAATCTATCGATATGTGTATATTAACTATTTATTAATATGTCTACCAATCTATATATCAATCAATCTATCTATCTGTCAATCAATCTATCATTCAATCAATCTATCAATCTGACTATCAATCTAACTATCAATCTATCTATCACTCTATCTATCACTCTATCTATTAATCTGTAAATCAATCTGCCTATCAATCTCTCTATCAATCTTTCTTTAAATCTATCTATCAGTATTTCTCTCAATCTATCTATCAATATGTCTATCAATTTGACTATTAATCTGTTTATCAATCTTTCTATCTATCTGACTATCTATATATCTATCAATTTGTCTATCTTAATATGTATCTATCTGTCTATATAATTTTTTATCTATATATCTATTTATCTAATTTTCAATCTATAAAACTAACTAACTAACTATCTATCTATATATGTGTCTATTATCAGTCTAGCTATGTGTGTGTGTGTGTATATATATATATATATATATATCTAAATATCTATATTTCTATCTATGTCTTTATCTATCCGTCTATCTATCCATCTACCTATATATCAATCTTTCTATCTATATGTTTATCTATCTATCTATTTATCTGACTATTTATACATCTATCTATATGTTTATCAATCTATCTATCAATCTGTCTATCAATATGACTATCAGTCTATTTATAAATCTATTTATAATTATGTATATCAATCTCTCTATCTATCTGTGTATAGATCTATCTAGCTGTCTATCTATCTTTCTATCTTTCTATCTATGTGTCTATCTCTCTATCTGTCTCTCTTTATATATCAATCTGTCTATCAATATATTTATCAATTTGTCAAACTATCTTTCTATATATGTTTTTATCAATATGTCTATCAATCTATCAATGTTTTGTCTATCAATTTATTTAACAATTTGTCTATCAAATTATCTATCTAATAGTCTCTATGTCAGTCTATTTGTATATCGATTTGTTTATCTATGTGTCTGTCAAGATATCTGTCTATCTATTTATATATCTATCTATCTATCCATCTATCTATCTATCTTTTTATCTTTCAATCAATCAATATATCTATCTTTCTATCTAACTATCTATCTACCTATCTATCTGTCTATTTCTTATCTAACTATATAACTTTCTATCTATAATTATGTCAATCAATCAATCAATCTAACTATATGCTTATATATTTGTCCTTCTTTCTGCCTATCTAACTATATATCTATTTATTAGACTATCTATCTGCCTATGTATATAAAAAAATAAACTAACTTTTATCTCTCTATCTATCTCCCTGTATTTCAATCAATCAATCAATATGCCTATGAATCTATCTATAAATCTGGTTATCAATCTATTTATTAATCAGTCTATCAATTTGTTTATTAATCTATCTATCAATATATCTATCAATCTGTATATCAATCTTGCGTGTTTCTTTGTTTGATCTATCAGATGGGTGAATAAGGGGATGTGCAAGAGAGGTAGATGCTGGAGGAGAGTCAGAGATTGCTGGTGTACTTGTCTACAAAGCGAGTCTTGGACAAAAGTAGCATGGACAAATCTACGAAGGTAAAAGAACTTTCTACAAAGCATAAGGAACGCGGAAGGAGGAAAGGAATAAGCTGAGGAGATAAAGATAAGCCCTAAAATTTAGATGGAAAAATCTTCCATTTTAGCAAGATAGCCAGCGGCTTAGCTAAAATCCAACTCAATTTCCAGTCTATGAAAGTCTACCATGGGCTTTTAGTAAATTGTTAGAATGTTATGGCTCGTTTATTTTATTTATTTGTAAGTTGGTGTAAAAGGGAAAAGGGGTAGATCTTATCTTGTAAAAATGGTATTCCTCCGCCAAAAGAGAGAGTTATAATAATAAAACAAACCTTTATAAAAAAAAATCTGTATATCAATCTATCTATCTATCAATATTTCTATTTATTATCTTTCTCTCTATATATCTGTCTATTTATCTACCTATTTATTTGTATATCAATCTGGTTATCAATCTATTTAATAATCTGTATATCAATTTGTCTATTAATCTATCTATTAATATATCTATCAATATGTATATCAATTTGTCTATCAATATTTCTATTTATTAATATTTCTCTCTATATATCTATCTATTTATCTACCTATTTATTTGTCTATCTATCTATCTATTTATCTCTCAATCAATCTTTCTATATACGTCTATTAATCTATCTATTAATCTATCTATCAATTGAACTATCAATCTATCTAACAAACAATCTATCTATCTTTCATTCAATTTATCTATCAATCTTTCTATCGATCAGTCTTTTAATCGGTATATCAATCTACATATTAATCTTTTAATAAATTTATTTATCAATCTTCCAATTTATATGTCTATCTATCTATCTATCTATCTTTCAATTTGTCTATCTATCTTTCTATATATCTATCTATATATCTATTGATCAATCTATCTGTGTGTGTGTGTGTGTGTGTGTGTGTGTGTGTGTATCCATTTAGCTATCTTTATGCCTATCTATCTATCCTATCTATCTATATGTATATCTATCTTTCTATCTTTCTTTCTATCTATTTGCTTATCTATATGTCTAAATATTTATCAATCCATCTGTCTATCTATCTATCTATTGATCTATCTATTTGTTTATCTATCTATCTATCTATTTATTTATTTATCTATCTTAATACCTAAATATCTATCTATATATCTATCTGTCTAATAATCGATCTATCTTTCTAATAATCTATGTATTATTCTGTCTATCTATCTATATATTAATCTATCAATCTATCTATCTTTTTGTCTATCAATCTGTTTATCAATGTATCTATCAAAATGTCCATCAATTTATCTATCAATCTATCTATTAATCTATCTATTAATCTATCTATCAACTATTTATTAATCTATCTATTAATATATCTATCAATCTATCTCTTAATATATCTTTCAATTAGTCTATTTATTATTCTACCTATCTATGTGTCTGTCAATCTATCAATCAATCAAAATTAACTATCTATTTGTCTATCTATATTTTTATCTATCTATCTATATATCTATCAATAAATCTAACTATCTATCTATATTTCTTTCTATCTCACTATCTGCCTATATATCTAACCAACTAACTATCTATTTGTCTATATATATATATATATCCTATCTATTTATATGTATATGTATTTCTCTATCTTTTTATATATCTATTTGTCTATCTATATGTCTTTCTATTTGTCTCTCTTTCAAATGCTCTAATTTTCTATTTCTCTATTTTAATTTATCTATCTACCTATCTATTTATCTATCTATCTAATAATCTTTCTATATATCTATCTAAATATATATCTAACTTTCTATCTATATATTAATCTATACTTCTTTCTATCTGTCTATATATCAATCTATCTATCTCTTCGTCTATCAATCTATCTATCAATGTGTTAATCAATCTGTCTATCAATCTATTTATTAATCTATCTATCAATATATCTATCAATTTTCTATTTATATATCTATCTTTATATCTAACTATCTATCTACCTACATATCTGTCAATCATTCTATCAATCAATCTATCTATCCATCAATCAATCCATCTATCAGTTTATCTATCTATCTATCTATGTGTACATCTATCTTTCTATCTATCTATATATCTATCTGTATATCTATATATCCACCTATCTACCTATCTACCTATATATCTATGTATATATATGTTTCTCTAACAAACAATCAATCAATATATCTATCTATCTATCGATCATTCTATATGTCTTTCTTATCTTTCTAGCTATTAATCTATATATCTATATTTTGGTACTTATATATATCTATCAATCTTTCTAATTATTTCTATATTTATTTTTCTATCTACCAGTCTATTTATATGTCTATCTATTTAGATTTTATTTGTCTATATATCTGAGTATCTATATGTCCATCTATTTTTTATATATCTATCTATCTTTGTGCATATCTATCTGTCTATCTTTTTGTCGATCATTTTATTTTTATAACTAACTAATTATCTATCAATCTGTCAATCTATCAGTCTAATAATCAATTAATTTATCTATCTATTTATCTATTTTTTTATCTATCTATCTACCTATCTATCTATCCATCTATTTATCTTTTTTCCTATATATATATATCTACCTACCTACCTATCTATCTAATTTATCAATTTTTCTGTCTGTCTGTCTGCCTTCTATCTATCATTCAATATGTCTATATATCTATATATCTATCTGTCTATCTATCTATGTATCTCTCTATCTTTCTTTATATCTATTAATCCATTAATCTATTAGTCAATCAACTATCTATCTATCTATTTGTATATATATTTGTCTATCTATTAGACTATCTATCTGTCTATATATATATATATGTTTATATATTTGTCTATTATTTGTATATCTATCTATCTATCTATTTGTTTATCTATCTAATTATCTATCTATTTTTATTTTTGTCTATCTTTCTATCTATCTATTTTTTATCTATCTATATATTTATCTGTCTATCTATTTCTCTATCAATATATATATATATCTGTCTATTAATCTATCTATTAATATATCTATCAATCTATCTATAAATCTATCTATTAATCAATCTATTAATATATCTACAATTTGTCTTTCAAATTATCTATTAATCTATCTATCAATCTTTTTAAAAATCTGTATATCAAACTACCTATTAATCTTTCAATCAATTTATTTATCAATCTACATATCTATATGTCTATCAATCGATCTATATATCTATCTATCTATCTATTTGTCTATATATCTATCTATATATCTATCAAATTATCTACCTATCTATCTATATATCTTTTAGTACATCTATATACCTATATATCTATATATCTTTTAGTACATCTATATACTTATCTATCTATATATTTATCTATCTATATGTCATCTCTATATTTATTTGTCTATCAATATATAAATCTATCGTATCTATCTATATGTATAAGTATCATTCTATCTTTCTATCTATCTATTTGTATATCTATTTATCTATCTATCTATCTATCTTAATGTTTATCTATCTATCTATCTATCTATCCAATAATGTTTCTATCTATCTATCTATCTATCCAATAATGTTTCTATCTATCTCTCTAATTATCTATGTATCTTTCTTTCTATCTATTTGTCTATCTAATTTTCTATCTATCTATCTATATATCAATCTACCTATCTTTTTGCCTATCAATCTATTTATCAATCTGTTTATCAAAATGTCTATCAATCTCTCTCAATCTATCTATTAATCTATCATTCAATCTATCTATTAATCTATCTATTAATCTATCTATTAATCTATCTATTAATCCAGCTATTAATATATCTATCAAACAATCTATTAGTTAGTCTATCAATCTTTCTATCTATCTTCTTTCCTTCTTTCTTTCAATTTACATATCTATCTATATATCTATCTATCTTTTTATCTATCTATCTATCTATATGACTATCTATATGACTATTTATCTTTTTATCTATTTATCTATCCATATATGTGTCTATCTATCTATGTATCTACCTATATATCTATATGTGTATCTATCTATCTATCTATTTATCTACCTATATGTCTTTATATCTATTTATATATTTATCTATCTATCATTATATATGTCTTTTTTTCTTTTTATCTATCTATCTATCAATCTATCTATCAATCTATCTATCATTCTCTCTCTATCTGTCTGTCTATCTATCTAATTGTATATCTATTTGTCTATCTATATATCTATCTATTTGTCAATTTTTTGTCTATCTATTTTTGTTTATGTCTAACTTTTTGTTTATCTACATGTTTATCTACGTGTCTTTCGATCTATCTATCTGCCTATCTATCTATCTATCTATTTATTTTTCTATCTTTAAATCTATTCATCTATTTCTCTATTTATTTGTCTATCTATATATATATATATCTATCTATTTGTCTTTTATTTGTCTCTCTATATGTCTATCTCTTTTTTATCTATATATATCTTTGTGTCTATCTATTTGTTTATCTTTCTATCTGGCTATATATTTTTTTATCTATCTATCTATCTATCTACTTGTATGTCTGTCAATCTATCTTTCTATCTATATGACTATCTATCTTTTTATCTATTTATCTATCCATATATGTGTCTATCTATCTATGTATCTACCTATATATCTATATGTGTATCTATCTATCTATCTATTTATCTACCTATATGTCTTTATATCTATTTATATATTTATCTATCTATCATTATATATGTCTTTTTTTCTTTTTATCTATCTATCTATCAATCAATCAATCTATCTATCTATCATTCTCTCTCTATCTGTCTGTCTATCTATCTAATTGTATATCTATTTGTCTATCTATATATCTATCTATTTGTCAATTTTTTGTCTATCTATTTTTGTTTATGTCTAACTTTTTGTTTATCTACATGTTTATCTACGTGTCTTTCGATCTATCTATCCGCCTATCTATCTATCTATCTATTTATTTTTCTATCTTTAAATCTATTCATCTATTTCTCTATTTATTTGTCTATCTATATATATATATCTATCTATTTGTCTTTTATTTGTCTCTCTATATGTCTATATCTTTTTTATCTATATATATCTTTGTGTCTATCTATTTGTTTATCTTTCTATCTGGCTATATATTTTTTTATCTATCTATCTATCTATTTGTCTGTCTGTCAATCTATCTATATATCATTCTAATAATTTGTTAATCTATATGTCTATCTACATGTCTATCTATTTCCCTATCTATTTTTCTATATATCTATTTATCTATCTATCTATTTATCTCTTTGTCTATCAATTTGTCATTCTATCTTTTTATCTATACATCTATATATTTATCTATCTTTCTATCTATTTGTCTATATATATATATATATGTTTGTCTATTTTTCTATTAATTGTATATCTATCTATCTATCTATATGTCTGTCTATCTATTTATTTATCTATTTATTTTTTTGTCTATCTATCTATCTATTTATTTTTTTAAATATCTATCTATCTATTTATTTTTTTATTTATCTATCTATTTATCTATCTCTATTTCTATCTATCTATGTATCTATCTGTCAATTTATCTAACTAACTAACTATATGTCTATCTATAAATCATCTATCTATTAGTCTAATAATCTATTAATCATTCTATCTATCTATTCGTCAATCTATTTTTTCTATTTATCTATATATCAATATGCCTATAAATCTCTCTATAAATCTGTCTATAAATCTGTCTATCAATCTATCTATCTATTAATTATCAAAAAATCTATCTATCTAGTTGTCTATCTATCTATCTATCTATCTATCTGTCTGTCTATCTATCTATCTATCAATATATCTATAAACCTATTTATCAATCTGTCTATTTTACTACCAATTTTTCTTTCTTTCTATCTGTCTGCCTATCTATATGTCTATCTCTCTATCTATGTCTCTGTCATTCTATCAATCTTTCTTGGTCTTGGTTTATTTAAATCTTCAAAGACGTTGCCTTTGTGAAAAGTAATCACATTTTACATGTATACACCCATGATCAAATAATAAACGATCTTATTGAATGCTAGTTTATATTCATCTTCTTAAAACAAAATTTTGGTTTTTCTTTTCCTTCTCTATGTTTTGGTTATTCTCTAAGAATAAGATGATGGTTACCACCATATATGTCTCACACGTGTGTGTGTGTGTGTGTGTGTGTGTGTGTGTCTGGTAGCATTTAAGCGATGAATTAATTTTATATTATTATATATTTAAAACTCTGTTAAATAATAACAGTTTAAATTCAAATCTTTATCAGATAAGGAATCAAATTTATATATTATTATATTTTTAACTCTTTTAAAAAATCGTTTACTTATTATTTTCTTATCCATTAAAAAAATATAACAAATTTATTATTTATTTAAATCAAGAATTTAAACTTTTTCAAAATTTAATAAAAACTAATTGTTATTTATAATTTAAAATAATCTTATCATTTTAAATTAATACAGAGAGTCAAAAACCATAACCATTATTATTAATTCTTAATATGTGACCCTATAGATTTAATTAATATTGGTAGTGGCCTAACTCACATTTTGATCCAACAAGTCATAAGTGACCTCTAGCAAGATATTATGACAGCCCAAATTAAATAAAAAATTCATGATTCGAGGCAACCTTAATATTGTTAATGACAATCATTTCATTTCATGATATCTTGATAGAATATAAGACATGAAAAATGTCAACCTTATATCATACTATCTTTGATTCCACAAAACTCAATTAGAGAGACTAAAAAAATGACATTAATCTTCATCAATTTATTTGAGCATAGTCATGCATTTCTCAGTCTCAATTGTAGAGGGGCCCCAAATGTATCTCTCATATAATAAGAGGGACAAATTATATTTTAATTATTTATATCTCACAACATAATTCTTATTGTCTTCAAGTATAACATTTATAGTCATCTGGTTAAAGACAACGCTGATTATATCAAAGCATAATATTCATTATGTTGAGAAATAAAGCAATCTCAAGTCATAGGATTTAATGATACAACTATTAGAGATTAAATTATGACTTTGAACCATGTATTAATTTCAATATGGGGCTACTCAAAATTTGTTCTAAACAAATAGATATAAATTTGAATCATATATTATATAGATATTCATCCCATGAATATCAATCAAACTTTATACTAATCTTAATTCATTATTATTCTCATAATAAAAACCTATTTGGGATATTTAGAATAATTAAAAATATAATTCAAAGACATTATATATATTAAACATGAAAATTAATTAAATAATAAATTCTCACAATAGTTAAAATACCAAGTCCAGACTATATGCCTAGAGCACCATTACCAACAAATCAATTTATATTTATTTCTATGAATCAATCTAATTAACTATCCATATATCTGTCTATCAATATGATCAATATGTATATCAATTAATCTATCTATCTATATATCTATCATTCTATCTAACAAACTATCTATCTAACTATATGTCTGTCTGTCTGTTTATTTGTTTGTATGTATGCCTTTCTATAAGTCTATCAATCTATTTATCAGTCTGTCTTCCCACCTGCCTGATTCTCTATCTGCCTGCCTAACTATCTGCCTGCTTGACTATCTGCCTACATAGTTGTCTGTCTATCTATCTATTTAAATGCCTATCTATTTGTCTATCTATTTTTTTATATATCTGTATATTTATTTATCTATCTATCTATCACTCCTTCTATATGTGTTTATCTATATGTGATTTATATGTCTATCAATCTATCTACCTATATATCAATCAATCTATCTATCTATCTATCTATCTATCCATCTATGTTTTTATCTATCTATCTGTATATATATATATATATATATTGATATATATATGGCTATCTATCTATCTATCTTTTAGCCAATGTATCTATCTAATAATCTATCTATCTATTTAATAATCTATCAGTTTATCTATCTATCTGTCTATCTATCTATCTTTCTATCTATCTATTTTTCTATCTAATGTCTATCTATCTGTCTAGATTTCTATAAATCTTTATATCAATATATTTGTCTATTTATCTATCTATAATCTACTATCAATCAATCAATCAATCAATCAATATAACTATTTATCTATCTTCATGCCTTTAAATATGACTATCTATAAGTCTATCTATTTTTTATATATCTATATATTTATTTGTCTATCTATGTATATACTATCTATATATTTATTTTTCTTTCTATCTATCCATCTATCCAGCTATCTTTCTATCAATATAACTATCTATCTATTAATCAATCTATCTATCTATCTATCTATCTATTAAACTATCTATTATTTTATGTATCAATGTGTCTATTAATTGGTCTATCAATCTATCTATCAATCTATCAATTAATATATCTATCAATCAATATATCTCTCTATCAATTTATCTATCTATCTAGCTCTGTATCAATATATCTATCTAACTATCTATCTAACTATCTATCTATCTATATATCTATCTATCAGTTAATCTATCAGTCTATCTATCAATCTATCTATTTATTTATCATATAGTTTATTGATCTTTCTATCATTCTTTTGAACTAATTATCAATCTTTCTATCTATCGATCTGTCTATTTTCTATAAATCTATCTATAAATCTTTCTATCTATCAATCTATCTCTCAGTCTATCTATCAATCTATAAATCTTTGTATATATCCGTCTATCTATCTATCTATTTAACTATATGTCAATCTATTTGTCTATATATTTGTCTATCTGTTTATCTATCTATTTATCTATCTATTTGTACATCTATATGTCTATCTATCCATCTATATATCTATCTATCTATATTTCTGTATATCTATCTATCTATTAATATGTCAATCAATCAATTAATAAATCTAACTATCTATCTGTCTGTATATCTATCTGTCTATTTATTTATCTACCTTTTTGTCTATTTTCTGTCAATATATATATATGAATATTTATATACATATACATATATACACACACACACACACACACATATATATATATATATATATATATATATCTTTCTATCTAATAATCTATTTATGCACTATCCATCTATTTGTCTATCTATCTTACTATCTATCTATCTAACTATCTGTCAATTTATTTGTCTATATATTTAAGTATCTATTTATCTTTATATATATGTCTATCAAAATATTTATAAATCTATCTATAAATATATTATCATATATCTAATGATCTATCTATCAATCTGACTATCAATTTGTTTATCATTCTATTTATTATTCTATCTATTTGTCTGTCTATATATTTATTTATATATTTATCAATCTCTCTGCCAATCTTTTTTTCTATCTATATGTATATCAATCTGTCTATCTATCTACCTATCTCTCTATCTATATATCTATATATCTATCCATCAATCTTTCTATCTATAAATCTATCTTTCAATCTATCTATCAAACTGTCTATCTATCCATATATATGACTATTTACCTATCTATTAGTTTGTTTGTCTGTCTATCTATATATTTGTCGATTTGTTTGTTTGTTTGTCTATTTATATGTATGTCTGTCTGAAAATCTATCTACCTATCTGTCTACGTACCTTTCGGCCTGCTTGTCTGCCATCCTTACTGACTAATAGTCTATCTATCTATCTATTTGTCTACCTATCTATTTGTCTATTTATATATATGTTGGTTAACTTATCTATCTATATACCTTTTTAATTATCTGTCTATCTATCTATCTATATTTCTATCTGTCTATCTATCTATCTATCTATCTATTTGTCTATCTATTTATCTATCTGTCTATTATTTATCTAAATGATCTATCTATCTGTCTATCTATCCATCTATCTACCTATCTACCTATCTATCTATCGATCTTTATATCTATCTATTTGTATATCGATCTATTTATCTATCTATCTGTATTTCTATCTATCTATCTATGTGTCAATCAATCTACCTGTTATCTATATATCTATCTATATGTCTATTTATCTATCTATATATATATCGAACTATTTGTCTATCTATCTATATATATGACTATCTATATATATGTCTATCCATCTGTATTCTATCTATCTATCTAAGGTCTATATATCTATCTTTGTCTATCTATTTGTTTATCTATCTATCTATCTATGTGTCTATCTATCTACCTATCTATCTATCTAACTATCTTTCAATCTATCTATCTTATAATCTTTGTATCTAGACAATAATATCTCCATCTATTTGTCTATCTATCTATCTATCTTTTTGTCTATCTATCAATGTATCTATTTGTCGATTTTTCTATCTATCTTATGTCTATCTATCTATCTATTTATCTATTTATCTGTCTGTATATTTATTTGATTATCTATCTTTCAATGTATCTGTCAAATTATCTGTCTATCAATCTATCTTTCTAGTTGTCTATATATTTGTTCTATCTATCAGTCTATCTATTTATCTATCTTTCTATCTATATATCTGTATATATATCTCTATCTTTTTATTTATCTTTATATCTGTCTATTTGTCTATCTATCTATCTATCTGTCTATATATATCTATTTATCTATTTATTTGTATGTATGTCTATCATTCTATCTATTTTTATATCTATCTATCTATCTATCTATCTTATGTTTAACTATTTATTTATTTAACTATCAATCAATCAATCAATATTTTATTATGTATGTCTGTCTATCTATCTTTCTTTCTTTCTTTCTTTTTATGCATCTATCTATCTATCTTTCTATGCATCTCTTTAACTATATGCCTATCTATATATCTTTCTTTATTTTTATTAATCTATCTATCTTTCTATCTGTCCATCTATCTCTCTATCTATCGATTTGTCTATCTATCTATCTGTCTATCAGTCTATAAAATGTATATTTATTTATTTATTTTTCTATCTGTCTATCTATCTATATGTCACTCTATCTATTTTCAATCAATCTATCTATATATATGTCTATCTATATGTTTATCTATCTATCTATCTGTCAATCTATTTGTCTATATATCTGTCAATCTCTCAATATAACTTCCTATCTATATGTCTATTTATCTATCTATCTATCTCTCTCTCTTTATGTCTATCTATCTATGTGTCTATATATCTCTATATGAATTTTGATATAAATCTGTATATCAATCTGTCAATTAATTTGTTGATCAATCTGTAAATCAATCAGTTTATCAAATTATTTACCAAATTATCTATCTATCTAAGTGTCTATTTATCTTTATATCTATATGTCTATCTATCTATCTTTCTATCTATCCGTATATCTATTTGTCTATCTCACTATCTATCTATCTATTTATCTATCTTTCTATCTATCTGTCTATCTATCTATCTATCTATATAGTTTTCTATCAATTTTTGTATGAATCTGTCTACTTACCTATCTATCTATCTATCTATCTATTTATTTATCTATCTATCTGTGTATCTATCTGTCTATCTATTTATCTTTTTTCTATATATCTATTCATCTATCTATCGATCTATTTGTATATCAATCAATCTATCTATTTATATATATTTCTATCTATCTGTCTATATATTTATTTATTAATCTATCTGTCAATCTATCTACATATGTGTCTATCAATCATTCAATATAGATTTCTATTTATCTATCGGTCTATCGAACTATCTAGCGATTTATTTATAATCTATCTATTTATATGCCTACGTATTTGTCGATATATTTATTTTTATATTTATCTATATATTGGTATATATTTCTTTCTTTCTTTCAATCTTTCTATCTATTTATCTATCTAAATATCTATCAAACAATCAATCTATTTGTCTCTCAATCTCTCTATCAATCTGTCTATTAATTTATCTATAAAAATATCTATGAATCGATTAATATTTCAATCTTTCTATATCTCTATCTATCTGTATATCTATACGTCTGTCTATTTATCTATATATCAATCTATATGTCTATTCATCTATCTATATATCTATTTGATTATATAAATAAATGACTAACTAATTGACAATCTTTTTGTCTATCTATATATCTATTTGTCTACCTTTTTAACTATCGGCCAACCTGACTATCTATCTGTCTATCTCTTTTATGTCTGTCTGCTTGATTTAATATTTGCCTACAACATTTTCTGACTATCTGTCTATCTATTTGTTTGTATGAATACAGATCTATCTGTCTATTTATATATTTATCTATCCATCTATCTATCTATTTGTTTATCTAAAAAACTATCTATCTGTCTATCAATCTATATATATATATATATATATATCAATCTATCAATCTATTTTCTATTTATCCACCTATCTATCTATTTATATGTGTGTCTATCTAATTAACTATCTATATACCTACCTATCTATCTATGTGTCTATCTATTTGTCAATCTATCTTTTTATCTATTTGTATATCTATGTATCTGTCTGTCTGTCTATTTATCTGTCTATATATCTGTCTATCTATCTATTATTTATCTATCTATTTGTATATATCTATTTATTATTCTACTTATCTATCTCTTTATCTATTATTCTATCTATCATTCTATATACCTATCTATATATCTATTTATCTATTTGTCAATATAACTATCATTATATTTATCTATATGTCTATCAATCTTTCAATCTTTCTGTTTAATTATCTATCTATCTGTTTATCTGTCTATCTATTTATCTATCTATTGTTCTATATATCAATTCGTCTATCTATCTATCTATCTATTTATATATCTATCTATCTGTCTATATATCTATCTATATATTTCGCTGTATAACTATCTATTTGTCGGTATATCTATCCATCTATGTATCTTTGTATCTATGTGTCTATCTATGTGTATATTTATCTATCTATTTATTTATCTATGCATTTGTCTATCTATCTACATGTCTATCAAGTAGTACATCTATCTGTCAATCTATGTGTCTATATATCTATATATCAAGCTATCTGTCTTTCTAACTATCTATTTTTCTTTTTATCCATCTTTACTCAATCAATCAACCTATCAATCTATCTTTCAATCTATCTACCTATTTATCTATCTGTCTGTCTGTCTGTATGTCTATATATTTATCATTCTATCTATAAATCCATGGATCTATCTATCAATCTATTGATTTATCTTTCCAACAATCTATCTATGTATCTATCTATATAACTCTTTTTAACTATCTATTTTTTTGTATATCTATCTATATATTTTTTATCTATGTGTCTATCTATCTATCTATCTATCTATCTATCTATCTATCTTCTATCTATCTATCTTTCTGTCTATCTATATGACTTTATTTCTACTATCTATTTGTTTTTCTATATATCTATTCATCCGTCTATCTATCTATCTATGTATCTTTCTATCTATCTATCTTTTTGTCCATATTTTTGTCTTTCTATCTCACTCTCAATCTATCTATCAATCTGCCAATAAATCTATCTATCAATATGTCTTTCAATATCTCTATCTACCTCTCTATCTATCTTTATATCTATATGTCTATCAATCTATCTATCTATGTATCTATCTATTTGTTAGTCTATCTATCTATCTATATATCTATCTATCTATATATCGATAAATTTATCTATCTATCTTTTTGCCCTTCTATCTGTCTATCTTTGTATTGATCTATCTATCTATCCATCTTTATATTTGTCTGTGTATTTTTCTATCTGTCTATCTTTCTATCTATCTTTTTGTCTATCTATCTATCTATTAATCTATATTTATAGCTATCTATCTATCTGTCTAGTTGTATTTCTGTCTGTCTATCTCTCTATCTATCTTTCTATCTATCTATCTATCTCTCTTTCTATATATATTCATATCTATCTTTTTATCAATCAATCTATCTAACTATCTGTCTTTCTATCAATCTAATGATTAGTGTATTAATCTATCTTTCTATCTATCTATTTGTCCATCTATGTGTCTATATATTAGTCTATCTATCTATCTATTTCATTATCGATTTATCTATCATTCTATCTGTCTATCTATTTTCTATCTATATATCTTTCTTTCTTTCTATCAATCAATAAATCAATCTGTTTATCTATCTTCCTATCTATTTGTCTATCTATCTGTTTATCAATCAATCTCTCTATCTATCTATATATCTATTTATCAATCAATATATCAATCTATCTTTCAAACTATCTATGTATCTATGTATCTATCTATTTTTCTATCTATCTATCTATTTATATGTCTATGTTTCTATGTGTCAGTCAGAAATTCTGTCTGTCTATCTATCTGTCCGTCTATCTATATGACTGTCTATCTATTAGTAGTCTGTCTGTGATTTAGTTAGTCAGTCAGTTAGTCAATCTATCTTTCTATCAATTTGTCCATCTATCTACCAACCTGACTATCTACCTGCCTGAATAAAAGATTTTTTGTCTCTATGTGTGTCTTTTTATCTATCTATTTAACTACCTCCTATTTTGTCTCTCTGTCTGACTATCTGACTATCTATTTATTTATTTATATGTAAATGTGTCTATCTGTCTCTTTATCTATCTGTCTATCTATTTATCAATATAAAAATCTTTCAATTTGTTTTTCTATCTATCTAGCCATATTTCTCTTCATCTATCAATCTCAATTTATCTGTCTGTTTATTTATCTATCTTTCTAACTATCTATCTATCAAATTATCTGTTAATTTATCTGTCTGTCTGTCTATTTGTCTATCTATCTTTTTATATGTCTATCTCTCTACCTCTCTATCCATATACCTATCTATTTATCTATTTGTCTATCTATCTGTTTATCTATTTATCTATATACCTATTTATCATTCCCTCTATCTATATGTCAATCTATGTGTCTTTCTATCTACCTATCTACCAATCTATTTGTCTATCTACGTGTTTATTTATCTATCTTTCTATCTATCTATGTTTATGTTTCTATATATCTATCTATCTATCTATTTGTCTATCTATATATTTATCTATATGTCGATCTCTCTGTCTATTTATTGCTCTATCTATCTGTCTATCTATCTATCTATCTATCTATTTATCTAACTATCTATTTATCCATTTGTCTATCTATCAATCTATCTATCTATCATTCTATCTATATATCTATTTGTCAATCAATCAATAAATCTAATCTATCTATCTATCTATTTACCTATCTATCTATATGATGAATCTTTCTATATATCTATTTATCTATCTATATCTTTATTTAGCTTTCTATCTATTTGTCTATTAATCTATCTATCAATTTCTCTATCAATCTGTCAATTAATTTGACTATATTTTTGTCTATCAATCTACCTATCATTCTGTCTCTCAAACTATTTGTATAACAATTGATTTATCTATTAGTCAGTCATTAATTATATCAGTTAGTCTATCTTTCAATAAGTCTGTTTACCTGTCTATTTGTTTGTCTTTTAGTTAGTTTGTGAATTGGTCTATAAGTCATTTAGTCTATCTATTTATCTATTTATTTGTTTGTTTATCTATTTGCTCGACTGTCAAACTATCTGACCAACTTACTATCTATCTATTTGTCTCACTACTAAAAAATCTCAAATAACATGGGAAAATACCCTAGCTAAATACATTTTTTTCGTTGCTAAATTGGATATAATGATAGACTAACGACGGAACCATTCCCAAGCTCAAGTGATTGTCATAAAAATTAATAAGGAAATATTTTCGCTAGCAAATTAACGAAGGAATATTCCCAAGCAAAACTTGCAAGGGAAAATTCCCTAGTTAAATTAGCGATGGTAAATTCCATAGCTAAATTAGCAAGGGTAAATTCCCTAGCTAAATTTGTGAGGTTAAATTCTCTAGTTATTTTCATTCAAAAATTATTTTCACATTTTTCATTATTTACATAAAATTTAATTACATAATTTAAAATTTTTATATTAAATTTAATAAAAACATAAACTATACACAATTATTTATACTTAACAAAAATTAAAATCAGTTAATAAAATATTCTAATACAATATGTTACATAGTTAAAATAGAAACATAACAAAACTTGATTACATATTATTCTTCATCCAATGTATCTAATGATAGTGCACAAAGTACAATCTATTCATGAAATTGATGTTGCTTTCTCTCCCCCAGCTCCTCAAAATCTTTATACTGCAACAGAACCTGAGCATGTCCCTCCATTACCATCTGCATTACTTTTTTTTGTTCTAATTACATTTCCTCTCCACCTCCTTCTCCTTCCTTGAATCTGCCTATGCCCTTTTTGTATCTAGCTGCTCTTCCAACATCATTGTTTTAACCTTGCGATTAGTTGCTTGTATGTATACTTGTTCATGTATGTATGTCCCTTTGTGTATGTGTGTAAATACTGATACATGTACTTTCATGCAGATACAAATACCATCAAAGACAATATAAGGTAATAAAATAGGGCTTAAAAATACTCATATAATTCTCTTAGGCATGGTCAGCATCTTCTAGTTCTTTGTCCTCTAATACTCCACTCAGATAAAGAACATTGTTACACCTGCTCATGGAGCATGACATACTACATTTACAAACCAATAAAGAATACAACACAATGCTACTGATAAACAAATAGACTAGTGCATGAAACACCAACTACCATTTGCTAGAAATTGTACACAATGAGATAATCATGAGTTTAATTTTAAATTACTAAATCTAGATTTCTCCAAGATTTCTAATCAACTATTCATCAACATATTCTTCTTTGTTGCCCAGGTTCATGCATTAGTCCATGGTTAATTAAAAAGAAGTTAGAAAAAAGTTTTGTACGAAATTACTATGTTTTTAGTAAAAAATCCAAAATATGATGCTTGTTTGAAAAATATTAACAAAGTAGTGTGTCTGGAAATAGTGTGGAAATGGTCGTCATTGTGAATGACGGTCATTGCCATGCTATTGAATTTTAAAAATCAAGACCTTCATCAATGTCTACCTCACTTGATGATGCCGAATTTGGGCTTGAATTTGGGTTTGACATGAGATCTAGTTTGGATTCATTTCTACTTTCAATTTTGCATCTTGGCCATATAGATTTCCAAGTTTAATTGGTGGTTTGATAAAGAAATGATGCGAAAATAGAAGATGATGAAGATGAATTTAACTTGATAGTTTTATTTGGATTGAAATGGAGAAGCCACTTGTTGAAAGATCTCTTTATTTGTTGAAGTTGACAGGATCACTCTAAATCATGATTAAAGAAAAAAAACAAATCATTTAATAGGAAGAAGATGATATAGATACATTCAAGTATGACAAGGCCATATTTCATATATATATATATATATATATATAAACAAATAAACACCTTATCATCGCCCCTCTTTTCTTCTTTATACCGTAGGAGCCACAACTGTAAACTTGAGCAAGCAGAACCTACAGAAATGAACTCATTATTCTGAACTTGAGTTTATTTGTCGAAGTTAATGGAGCAATTGGGGCTGCATGTTGCACTTTTTCTAAGTAATCCAGTTTCAATCTTTTTCCATCCATTGCCTCTCTCACATGTAGATGTTTTGCTCTTGCACCCATTTTCATCTTTTTTATAACTTAGTCAAATGTGCAACTAGTGAAATACGAAGTATGTATGCACACATATATACAATAGTTGACATGATGGTACATATGAATGAGTGTGTTGGTGTATGTGTGTGTGCATGTCTTTGTGGGTGTGTATTTGAGTCATTGATGAGTAGAGTAAGTAACTAATATATTGCACTAGAAAAATCTGAGAGAAAAAAGTAAAAAAAAAATAGAATCATTTTACCCATTGAGATTAAGGCTAAGATTTAGGCTTCCAACTGAATAGTGACTTGATAAAGTTCACAGATAGTCTCCAGAGAGGTAAAGCCTGCTTTACACTTGATGTAAGTTTGGACTGTGATAATTTTCATGAGCCATACATTTCCAACCTAGCCACCTATTCTGCAGATCATACTTTGTATCTATGTGATAATGTTTTCTGTAATGTTGTTACCTGCTTACAAACCATAATTTGGCCAGATATAAGAGACCCATCTAAGATCACCCATATATAAAACAACTCTTCTTTTTGAATAACCATCTACGATGCACTTAAGCACCATAAATTTCTGGTCAACATCTACTTTTGAATGATTCCTAAAAGAGAATAGAGGAAATGTTACTAATCTGACCATTTTCATTTTCTCACTTACTCCTCTTACTACGCTCTCTATCCTTGCCACGCACTCTTCTGTAATCACGATATTTCTTTTCTTCCACTCCATCGCCTTTAAAACTCTCACACATCTTTGTTCTTTGTCAGTGTTTATAATTGCGAGCTTAAGTCCTTCCCCAATGGTTCAAATTGATTGAAAGAAAGAAATGGAGGAGGAGAAGAGTTGGCTATGATGAAAGGTTTTATGGTTTCTTTTAGGTATGAATTTTTAAGAACTGGAGTGATATTTGTAGGGGCAGCCAGGGTGGTGGATGTACTTCTGGAACAAATATCCATGGATATGGCTTGTTCAACCTTGTTTTTCACTAGGTTGGATGCCACACACTCTTCTATTATTACAAATGCTTAGATTTTAAAATTTTTAAAATTTTATAGCCAACATTCACTATGCCAGTCTTTGATTTTTAAAATTCAATAGCATGGTAATGACCTTCATTCACAATGATGCATATTGCTACATTATTTCCAAACATATTAGTTTGGTAATATTTTACAAACTAGCATTATATTTTGGATTTCTATTTAAAACATATTATTTCCATACAAAACTTGTGAGAAAATGACAAACAAAAGGAAAATAAAAGTTGAAATGACATTAGACTGCGTGGTATTGAATTTTTCCACACCTGTAGGTTCATATAGGAATCCACGAATGCAAGGAAACCTAAAAGAAACCAAAGAAAATAAATTGAGAAAAAAAATGCAAAGCACACGAAAGAACACAAGGTAGCTCTCCTTTGTATTCTATTCCCCACTTGAGTTTTACAATGACCATCTTCATAGTCAAGTTGTTAAGAAAAGGTTTGAAAAATTAACCCATCTTAAATCTTCATTCAAATTATTGATATTTTACTTTGTGTGTGCGTGCAATTCTTTGATATTTTTAAATAAATTCATTATAATTTGATTATTATATATTTTCTAATAAATACATCTCCATTATAAATTGTGATCATACATGAAACAACAATGTACATAAAAATAAAAAAAGATAAAAATAATAAAAAAACAATGTAAAAAATAGATGTTCACTTGATATTTTAACTTAATAAAGATAAAATTTACCCCAATTTCATGCATCATACACAATATTTACCATAAGGTATATATCATGAAGTATGAGATATATTATGAGGTCATGCACTGGTATGAAAATAAGTAATATTGTCCATGAATAGAAAATTTTATTTTTTTTACTACTTTGTGAATTATTAAATGTAACAATATAAACTTCATTATTTTTAGGGATAAAACTGTCATGATATTAAACTCACAAATCTCAGACCTATGCAAGAGTCTTGTGTGCCAGGCAGTACATTTATGCCTTATTTTTTTATACTTTTGTTATACAATAATCAACCATAATTTTTAAAAGAATGCTCATATGTTTTTTTTATTTTTCTTTCATCTATACACATTTGTGTGTGTGTGTTTTTATTTATTTATTTATTTATTTATCATGATTATCGTATTTTTGTTTTTTATTTATTTTAGCACTTAACTTGTAGGATACCCCAAACCATACCATACACATAATATTGTGTATATTTGTATACATACATACATACATATATACATACATACATACATACATATATATATATATATATATCATGATTATTAAGTATTTACTTTAGTTTTTTTTTATTTACATGGGAGCATTTGACTTGTGGGGTACCACAAGGCACAAACTTATAAAATAATACTCTTTTTTTATTATTTTTCTTACATGTATACACTTCAATACACACACACACACGCGCGCACACACACACACACACATGCCTTAGATTGTATATTCAAAAATCCATTTTTTGATTTTAATAAATTTTTTCTATTTTTTTTCTTCTTTTTTCTCCCCAAGAAACTTCAAAAAAGCTAAGGTTTTTAGATCCTACAAAAAATTGACAGAGCTTTTCATAACACCCATCATGTTAGAATTTCAATTAGAAAATACGATGCCATACCTTAAAAGTATGGACAATAACTGTGTCACATCCTTGGTGCTGCTGGAAAATCCATAAGAGATCAAGGTAGAGCATGATCCCTCTCGGCCTCTCCTCCGGCGAGGCTTCAATTCTATCTTCACAAAGATAGTCCAATAGCACATATATTGATGCCATCCTTAGAGAAACTTGCAATCCACCAATTGAAACAACTAATCCTGACATCACTGACTTACTATAACAAAGAAATTTGAGTAGCTGCACGAAACAAGAATAACATGTGGTAGTCACCTGTAATGAAGCAGCCCCATTATAAAAAAAAGAAAAAATAAAAAACAAGCAAGAGATGATGAAGATGGTGATACACACGCTCCATAGTATATCTACATTGTAGGGAACAATCTGCTCTAGTTTATCCCTGAAAGGTATGCACTTGACTAAGGTCTTCTTACTGTGCAGAATCCTTTGCAAAGTTCTTGCATCAACCTCGTGTAATCTATCAATATTCTCCACAGCTTGTTTAGTAATGCCAGTCACCAAATTCGTTGTCATGTCTTCATCAAAGAACGTCACTGCCTCGACGTCTTCCACATTTTCAGCTGCTAGATGTGAATTTGAAGAAGAAAAAGATACATCACAGAGAATGTTAAGCACACACCTCGATACCTTCAATGTTTGTTTCACGAATCCACTAAGCAAAATCTCTTCTGTTATCGATAGAATAGTCATCCAGAGCTTCAAATTAACTAGCCATACCTTTTCCTTAATCAGATAATAGATGGGTAAATGAGAAGTAGGAGCAAATATTTCATGGGCAAGTGTTTGAGACATAGAGATGAGCCCTCTAATAGCATTCAACCTTGCTTCGACATCTCTGTTCTCGTCGTCACCCTGCACCTTAATCTCACAGAGCTTGAAGACAACCTCTCTCCATTTATGAGCCAATAACCCAAAAGGAAGAACTCTTAGGGCTAAAGCAAAGCCCCTTCTAATAGCAGTGTTTTGATCAAAAAGTTGTTGTAGGCACTTTGAGGTCACCCCGGCTGCATCACCATTATCTACAGGAACCAGGTATGCTCAAACAAAGGAGTTCAGAGCACTAATAGCTATGTTCTGTGAAGTTTAAAGGGGTAGAATATAAATGGAGCTATAATGATATAATGGGTAATGTTGGAAAGAAATAAATTTGCAAGGTGTAGGACCACTTGTATCTGAGGTTTGGGATGCCTCAGAAGGTATCAAGCAGACTTTGTGTTATCTTTTCGGATATTGGTAAATGACACAATGTAATATATTGTATCAATTGAGAGATAGTGGAGCGCATCATATCTCCCCCCTTACCTTGATAAAGACAAGCTGACTCAATTGCACCAACTATGCCAGCTACATCTTTTTGCTTATCTGCAAAAAAGAGTTTTTTTTTTCAAATGGCCTCGTTCTTTGCTTTATTCCAATAAAAACTAAATATAGTTATAAATACTTTAATATATAATGGCATATGATTATATAATTATACAAGTATTTAAATATAATATTTGTGTTTAAAATATTTTTATAAATGTTACTTATATATAATTATATATATGTAACATTTTTATAAATATTATATAGTATATATATCACATTTATATAAACATTATAAATATTATATATTTATATAAAAATAAATGTGTTATATAAATGTTTACAAAAATGTATAAACATTTTATATGTTATATAATTGGTATATAAAAAATTATATAAATGGATAGTTTTTTATTATTGTTGTATAGATATTTTTAAACATTAATACATATGTATAAATATTTATATATAACATTATATATTTCTATAAACTTATCATTGTTTATATATAATGTACTACATGTGTGTGTGTGTGTGTGTGTATTAAAGTATTGACATTTATATATAATGTCATGTGAATATATAAAAGTATAAAAGTTTATATATTATGTTATCTGTTTATAATATTTTTGGAGACAACAAAATTAGAACCCATAAACATTAAATTTGTTTTTTCCTAAGTTACAGAGGCAGAAAAAAGTAAGAATAATTTTTTTTCTCAAGTTATAGAAGTAGAAAACTATATGCAAATATTTAGTATTTCAAATAAATAAAACCCTAAAAATTTAAATAGTAAAAGAACAAAGTTTAGACAGACCATTTATTGTTTCATTAATGCTGCAGAGTAAAAATTTATATAAGTGATATGAAAATAGAATAAAAAAGAAGGAAAATTGGAGGAAAATAAAAAAAAATCAAACCCAAATATTATGTAAAAACCAAACTCCACCAGTGGTAATCAAATTAAGAGAGACAAAGATACGTATATAGCATTCCGAAGAAGAAAAGCAATGATAATATTACCGGTAACAAGAAGAGGAATATTTTATAAGTTGCTCCCATAGTCCCATTTTGATTCTTCTCTCTTCGTCATTCACTAAAAGAAAAATCTCATGTAGCTAGGTAAAATTTCCTAGCTAAATGGATATTTTCAATCACTAATTGGGATATAGCAATGGATTAATGACGGAATTATTCACAGTCTAAAGTGCTCGTCGCTAAAATTTAGCGAGGGAAGGTGTCACTATCTAATAATTTAGTGACGAAAAAATCCCTAGCAAACAAAATAATTTTTCTAGTTAAATTAGCAAGCTAAATGAGAGCTTTCGCCGCTAAATGAATATAATGACGGAAGTTTTTCCAATCTAAAGTGCTTGTCGCTAAATATTAGAGACGGAAATAGTCCTTAGCAAAATAAATTTAGCAACAGAAAAAATCACTTGCTAAAATAAAATATCCCTAGCTGAATTAGCTAGGGAATATTCCCTAGCTATTTTAATTTCAAACTATTTTCAGAATTTAATTTATTTTAAAATTTTTTAATTAAATAATTTAATATATTTATATTAAGTTGAATAAAAATAGAAACTATAAATGATAATTTATTATTAACAACGAATAAAAACATTTAATTACTTATTTTAATACAATATTTTACATATTTAAAACAAAAAAAATAACACAATCTTATTACATCTTATTCATCAATGTATCTACCAATAGTGCATAAAGTATAATCTATCCATGCATTGACGTTGCTTTTTCTCCCTGGTCCTCCGATCACCATTTTTTTGATGTGACAAAGCTATCTGAGTCACGACACATCATGTCTAATGAAAAATCCCTTCACATATACTAGCTTTGTATGGAGAACAATGCAGTACCATATTTGTAAGAAATTTAAACCACACAATCAAATCAAAATAAATAAAAAAAGTTATGTTTTGATAAATATATAATACTGTAGTTTATATGTACATATATACTAGCATTTTACTCGTGCATATATTATAGTAGTATATGTACATAAAAACTATAGTATTATGTGTAGATATATACTGAGTACAAATATACTCAGTATATATGTACATAAAATACTGTAGTATTATATGTACATATATACTGAGTATATACGAATGTATATACCACTTTTGTTGCTATTGCTGCTACTCACACTACTGCTACCGCTCCTGCCATTGCAGCCGTCGCTGCTACCGCTACTACCGCTGATGTTGCTTCTGTCACCGCTACTGCTGCTTCTGTCACCGCTACTGCTGCCGCTATTGCCGCTTCCTCCACTACCACCACTACTACCACTGCCACTACTGCCACTAATATTACCGGTAATAATAAAAGTGGGGTGGGCAATGATGCTCGACTGATGAACTTCCATACCAACCACTCGTTTTGAGATTGAGTGAGTTTTTGATGAGACGGCGAGATGCCTCATCAAAATAGGACCCGATATTCTTCATGGACTAGAATTACACAACACTACATGAGCATCATTATCATCATCATCATCCTAAGCCATAGTACAATTAGAAACAATAATGCAGAACCAAGAGCAAGAAAACTTATTTACTCATACATTTGCTTTGTACCATGGGATAATTACATATCAATGCAAATACTAAGATTTTAAACACCAACCTTTATCTGCTTGGCTGGCATGGACCAGAAATATCTTCATCCCACAGCTTTTGGGAAATTTTAATAGCCATGTCTTTTATTACCTACATCAGTAAGTAATGCACGATGATGACCAGACCAACCCGAGCAATTATATATTCAAAAGTGTGTCTGTGTATAAATGGGTGTGTATGGATGACATTATATAGATGTCTACAAATAAATATATGCACCCACTTATGTATATACTTCGTATATACGTAGATATATACTCAATATATATGTACATTTATACCAAGTATATTTGTATGTATATACTACAATATTATATGCACGTATAAATACTCACATAGCCTTGGATGACACACACACTTGTACTTTAATACAAATACACATGCCATCAAAGACAATAAAAGAAAATAATCTAAGACTTAAAAAATACACATATAGGTCTCTCAGGCATGGTTAGCATTTCTAGTTCTTTTTCCTTGGTACTCCACATAGATAGAGAACATTGTTACCCATGCACATAGAGCATAACATACTACATTTACAAACCAATAACCGATAACAAGCAGTCACAGATCTCTACTATGATGACCAGATGTTAACTATGATGATGCAGATCTGCACAAAATAAGAGTGTTAAGAACAAACCAACATTTGCGTGGAATTAATTCTTTTGGTTCATCTCATAGCTTCAGAAGCTAAGGTGTTGTTCTCAGCACCAAGGAGGACCAGCCAAGGCTTTTACATTCCTATAATAGGCTAAAACTATATGCAAAAAAGTTGGGGACACACAAACATATTCACCAATATATAAAAATAGTTATTATAGACATGAACAAACACAAATTAAAGTTGATAGTCATACAGCTTCAACAAAAATTTAATTAAATAATTTAATATTTTTATATTAAATTGAATAAAAATAGAAACTATAAATGATAATTTATAATTAAAAAAATTATTTAATAACTTATTCTAATATAACATTTTACATAATTAAAACAAAAAAAATAACAAACTTTTATTAGATCTTATTCATCAATGTGTCTACCAATAATGCATAAAGTAAAATCTATCCGTGCATTGACATTGCTTTCTCTCCTTCTGCTCCTCCGATCACTATTTTTCTACTGCGACAAAGCTATCCAAGTCACGACACATCATGTCTAGTGAAAAATCTTTTCACTTATACAAGCTTTATATGGGGAACAATGTGGTACCATATCTGTACGAAATTTAAACCACTCAATCAAATCAAAATAAAAAATGTTATTATAAATATATAATACTGTAGTATATATGTACATATACTAGGATTTCACTCGTACATATATTACGGCAGTATATGTACATAAAAACTACCGTATTATGTGTACATATATACTGAGTACAAATTAGGACCCGATATATTCTAGCATTTCACTCATACGTATTTCCCTGCCAACCACTCGTTTTGAGATTAAGCAAGTTTTTGACGAGGTGGGATGCTGCTTCTCCCAAAATATGACCCGATATTCCTCCTGGACCAGAATTACATGGCACTACACGAGAATCATCATCATCATCATCGTCATCCTAAGCCCTAGTACAATTAGAATCAATCATTGTAGAACTAAGAGTACGAAAACTTATTTACTCATATGTTTGCTTTGTACCATGTGATAATTACATATTAACACAATTACTACGATTTTTAAGACCATCCTTTTTCTGCTTTGCTGGCCTGGACCAGAAATATCTTCATCCTACAGTTTTAGGGAAAATCTAAGATCCATGGCTTTTATTACCTGCATCAGTAAGTAATGCATGATGATGACCAAACCAGCCAGAGGAATTATATATTCAAAAGTGTGTCTATGTGTAAATCAGTGTGTATGTATGACAATATATACATGACTACGAATAAATATATGCACCCACTTTGTATATATTCACTATATACGTACGTATATACCTACAGTATACAAGTAGATATATACTGAGTATATATGTACGTATATACAACAATATAAAAATACTTATATACCGAGTATATAAATACGTATATACTATAGTATATATGTATGTATATACTGAGTATATACATACAAATATACTCAGTATATACAAACATATATACTCAGTATATAGGTACATTTATACCAAGTAAATATGTACATATATACTTTAATATTATATGTACGTATGTATACTCACATAGCCTTGGATGACACACTTTTACTTTAATGTAAATACACATACCATCAAAAACAATAGAAGAAAATAATCTAGGACTTTAGAAACACGCATATAGGTCTCTCAGGCATGGTTAGTATTTCATGTTCTTTTTCCTCTGGTCCTCCTCACAGATAGAGAACATTGCTACACCTACAAAATGGAGCATACCATACTACATTTACAAACCAATAACTGATAACAAGTAGTTGCAGATCTGAACTATGATGATGCAGATATGAACTGCAATGACATAGATCTCAAATGCGACAACACATATCTAAACTATGACAACACAAATATAAATTGCGACGACCCAGATCTGAACTACGTCGATGCATATCTGAATTGTGATGGCGCAAATCTACACAAAATAATAGTGTCGAGAACAAACTTGCTTTTGCATGGAATTAATTTCTTTGGTTCATCTCACATCTTCAGAAGCTAAGGTGTTGTTCCCAGCACCATGGAGGACCAGCCAAGGCTTTTACATACCTATAATACACTAAAACTCTACCCAAAAAATTTGGGGGCACACAACCATATTCATAGATATATAAAAATAGTTATTATAGACATGAACAAACATAAATTAAAGTTGAAAGTCATATAGTTTCAACATATTCGTAATTGTCACTTGTAGCTCGACTTATGAGCATGAAGTTAGAAAAACATATGTCTGAAAAATTATTTGATCAGGTGATAGAACTGATAAAGTAGATTATTCTGGATAATAATTTGGTCACTAATAACTTTTAATACAACAGCAAATATCCTATATGGACTCACAGTTAGCAGGCTTGACGTGATAGATAGCAATCCTAGTTCTAGTAGAGAAACCACATAAGAGAGGCTAGCAAAAATGCACCAGCTAATTATGAGGATGATTTTATGATAAATGATGATGAAAGAATGTTATGTTTTTGTTTTAACCATGAGACTTTAGTATCAGAATTATTTTTGAACTATTTTTGATTTTTGTTAATTTTAAAGAACAAGGAATCGAAGAAAAGGGAGGAAGAAAATGAGATAGGTAAAAGTTTTTTAGGGTTAAATATGTCATTGTGAAGTTAATTTGTAATGTGTCTAAATAAATATTAATACTTCATAGCTTTTGATGATGAATCAAAGCCGAGAGAGAAGAAAAAACTTCCACTATAAGAAAAAGCCCAAATAGCTAGGAAAATTCCCTAGCTAAATGAGGGGTTTCCATCACTAAACAAGAAATAATGATGAATTACCAACAAAACTTTTATCAAGCTAAAGTGCTCATTGCTAAAAATTAACGAGGGAAAGAGTCGCTACCTAAAAAATTTTATAGATGGAAAATTTCCTATCTAAAATAATGATTTTTCTAGCTAAATTAGCAAGAGAAAAATCCCTTGCTATTTTCATTTCAAAACTATTTTCAGAATTTTATTTTTTTTCAAAATTTTAATTGAATAATTTAATATTTGTATATTAAATTGAATAAAAACATAAACAATAAATGATAATTTATTATTTAACAAAAAATAAAATTATTTAATTAATTATTCTGATACAATATTTTACATAATTGAAACAAAAACATAACAATTTTATTATATTTTATTCATCAATGTATCTATCGATAGTGCATAAAGTATAATCTATCCATGCATTATCATTGCTGTCTCTCCCTAAGCTCCTCTGATCACCATCTTTCTACTACGATAAAGTTGTCCGAGTCGCGGTGCATCATGTCTAGTAAAAAATCCCTTCACTTATACAAGCTTCGTATGAGAAACAATGTGGTACTATATCTGTACGAAATTTAAACTAATTAATAAAATCAAAATATATAAATAAATAATGTTATGTTTTGATAAATATATAATTCTGTAGTATATATGTACATATATACTACAGTGTATATGTATATATACAAGTATTTCACTAGTTACATATATTACTATAGTATATGTATATATAAACTACAGTATTATATGTACATATATACTGAGTACATATATACTCAGTATATATGTACTAAGTATAAATAGACTGATAGATAGACTATAGATAGATACATTTGTTTATTTATCTATCTTAAAATAAATGCACATAGCATAACTTTTATAGTTTATATGAAGATTGTCAGAAAGGAAAATAGTTAGATAGATAGAAAGATAGGTAGTGAGATAAAAAGATAGACAGATAGACATTTAGATATATTGATAGAAAGATAGATAGACATAAAGACAACTAGATAGATATACTAATGAAACATATATTTATAAATAAAGTTAAATAGTTAGAGAAATAGAAAGATAGAAGATAGATAGATATGCAGATACATAGATTTATTGATTGACAATTTAATAGATAGATATATAGATAGATAGATATTTAAATAGAAATATAGAAAGATAGAAAGATAAATAGTAAAATAGATAGAAGGATATATATATATATATATATACATATACATATACATATTGATAGAGAGACATATAAACTTATATATAGATAGATAGACAGATATACAGTCAAACAGATAGAAAGATAGATAGATAAAAAGATAGAAGTCTATCTTTTTATCCTTTGTGTGTACATAAATATCCATTGCTAAACAAATCATTTGTACTGATAGTAACATATTTTGTTCTATTTGTATAAACAAATAGAACAAAATATAAAATCTCTCTTTCTTTTTATTTGTGCGCCAATTTATCTATGTCTGTATATCAATCTATCTGTCTCTTTAACTTTCATTCTTTCTATCTATCTGTCTTTGTATCTTTCTATCTATCTATTTATATATCTATTTACCTACATATCTATCTTTCTATCTTACTATCTATTCATATGTTTGTCTATATATTTGTCTATCTATCTATCTATCTATTTATTTGTCTATCTATCTATTTATTTGTCTATCTATCTTTTAATCTATAAGTCTATCTATTTATCTATCACGTTATCTATCAATATATTATCTATCTATCGATCTATATATTTATTTATGTATTTGTCTAAATATCTAATTATCTGTCTGAATGTGTATCTTTTTGTCTATCTATCTATATATCTATCAATATTTAAATTCATCTATCTATCTATCTATCTATCTATCTGTCTGTATGTCTCTCTGTCTATCTTTCTATATTTCTATCTTTCTATCTATATATATGTACATTAAACTGTCTATCTATCTATATAACTATATGTCTATCTATGTATCTATGTATCTATGTATCTATGTATCTATCTATCTAACAATCTATCTATCTATTTGTCTATCTATCTATCTATCAATTTATTTATCTATCTATATGTATGTCTTACTATATATATATATATATATATATATATATATATATATATATATATATATATATATATATATCTATCTATCTATATACATACATACAAACATACATATATATATATATAATCTATCTTTCTATCTATCTATTTATCTATGTATCTAAATGTATATCTATGTGTCTATCTATTAGTCTATATATCTATCTATCTAACTATATTTTTGTCTATCTATATATCTTTTTATCTATGTATCTGCTTATATTTATATCTATCTTTTTATCTATGTATCTGCCTATATTTATATCTATCTTTCTATCTATCTATTTGTCTATCTATCTATATATCTAACTATCTATCTATTTATCTAACTATCTATCCATCTAGCTGTATATATATATGTCTAACTGTCTATCTATCTACATATGTATCTATTTAACTATATGTCTATCTATCTATTTATTTATATATCTGTCTTTCTATCTTTTTGTCTAGATATATATATATATATATATATATATATATATATATTGATCTATCTATCTATGTATCTATCATTATGTTTATCTATCTATCTATCTGTACATTTATATGTTTATATATTTATCTATATATCTATCTATGTTTTTATCTATCAATTTATCTATCTGTCGATCGAACAATCTGCCTATATTTCTAACTATCTTTCATTCTATCTATTTGTCTATCTATCTCTCTATCTATCTTTCTATATTTTTATCTTTCTATTTATTTATCTATCTATCTATCTAAGTATCTAACAATCTATTAGTCTATCTATAAATCTAATTATCTTTTGATCGATCTTTATATCTATCTAACTATCAATTTTTTATCAAACTATCTATAATTTTGTCTATAAATTTTCCTATCAATCAATCTATCAATCTATCTATCAGTCTATATATCAATCTTTCTATCAATCCATTTGTCTATCTGTCGATCTATTTATGTATCATTCTGTTTATCAATATTTCTATTTATCTGTAATTCTATCTATCTTTATTTCTATCTTTCTATTTATTTGTCAGTTTATATGTATATATGTTTATCAATTTATCTGTCTATCGATTTGTCAGTATTTCTCTCTATATATTTGTTTATCAATTTGTCTATCTATCTATCTATCTTTATGTTAATCTATCTATCTATCCATTTGTTTATCTATCACTATATTTGTATGTCTATCTACCTGTTTATCTATCTTTCTATCTATCTTACTATCTATCTATCTGTATATCTTTCTTCCAGACTTTTTATATTTCTATTTATTACTTTATCTATCTATTTATCTATCTATATTTTTGTCTGTCTATATTTCTGCCTATATTTCTATGTATTTATCTGTCTATCTATCTATCTATCTATCTGATCTATATGTCTATCTATCTAGTTTGTATGTCTATCTATCTATATATCTTTTTATCTTTATATCTATCTATCTATATATCTATTTGTGTATCAATATATCAATCTATCTATCTATATATCTATTTATCTATCTATCTATCTGTTTATTTATCTATCAACCTATATTTATATCAAACTATCTATTTATCTAATAATTTATCATTTTGTTTATATATCTGTCTATATTTCTATCTATCTTTCTTTCTATCTATTTGTCGATCTATATGTGTCTATATGTCTATCTATATTTTTATCTATCTAACTTTTTATTTGTATATCTATCTGTCCATCTATTTCTCCATCTATATATCAGTCAATCTACCTATCTATGTGTCTGACAATCTATTCATCTATTAATATATTTAATAATCTATCTATCTATTGATTTTCCTATAAAATGGACTATCTATTTGTCTATAAATATATCTAGCAATCTTTCTATCAATCTATCTATAAATATTTCTATCAAACCATCTATCTATCTATCGATATATATGACTATCAATCAATCTATCAATTATTCTATTTATCTTTCTATCTTTCTTTCGTTCTATCTTTGTATCTATTTGTTAATTTATCTATCTTTCTGTCTATCAATCTATATGTTTGTCAATATGTTAGTCTTGCTATCATTCTATTTTTCTATCTATTTGACTATCTGTCTCTAAAATCTTTCTATATGTCAATCTAACTGTCAATTATCTCTCTATATATTTCTCTATCTGTCACTATATCTATGTGTCTATCTACGTGTCTATCTATCTTTCTATATATATATATATATATATCTATCTATCTGTTTATTTATCTATTTATATATCTATATCTTATCTATCTATCTTTCTGCCTATCTATCTGTCTATTGATATATCTATCTATCTATCTATAAATATCTCTATCTATCTATTTATTTATCTATCTGTCTATATATCTAATTGACTATCTATTTACTTATTTCTCAGCCTATTTATATACCTATCTATCTATCTATTTTTATATCAAACTCTTTATTTATCTATATATCTATCTATTTTTATATCAAACTCTTTATTTATCTATCTATCTTTCATTTTGTCTATCTAACTATTTATATTATTATCTATCTATCTTTATATTGATTTGTCTATCAATCTGTCTATCTATCTTTTTATCTATCTATCTTTCTTTCTATTTGTCTATCTATATGTCTATTTATTTCTCTATCAATTTATCTATCTATCTACCTATCTATGTTTGTGTTTATCTATTTATCTATCTATATATATATATATATAATAATAATATATCGATCAATCAATCTATCTATCTATATATCAATTTTTTATCAAACATTCTATCAATTTGCATAAAAATATTTCTATCAATCTATCTAAAAATATTTTCTATCAATTTATCTATCATTCTTTTTATCAAACCATTTATATATTTGTAGATCATTGTGTCTATTAATCTATCTATCAATCTTTCTTTTTATTTGTATATCTATCTATCTTTCTTTCTATATATTTTTTATTTTGTAATTTATTTGTGTATTTATCTATCAGACTTTCTGTTTATCAATTTGTCACTCTATCTATCTATCTATATGTTTGTCTGCTTGTCTCTCTGTCTATCTTTGTATGTTTCTGTCTTTCTATCTATCTATCTTTATATTGATTTGTCTATCTATCTATCTATCTATCTTTTTATCTATCTATCTATCTATCTATTTGTCTATCTATCTGTCTATCTATTTCTCTATCTATTTATCTATCTATCTACCTATCTATGTTTGTGTTTATCTATCCATCTATCTATATATCTATATAATAATATATTTATCGATCTATTTATTTATCTATATATCAATTTTTTAATCAAACATTCTATCAATTTGTCTAAAAATCTTTCTATCAATATGTCTATCAATTTATCTATCATTTTTTTTATTAAATCATTTATATATCTGTAGATTTATGTGTCTATTAATATGCCTATCAATCTTTCTTTTTATCTGTCTATCTATCTTTCTTTGTTTCTATATTTCTTTCTATTTTTTAATTTATGTGTGTTTTTATCTATCAAACTTTATATTTATCAATTTGTCACTCTTTCTATCTATCTATCGGTCTGTCTGTGTGTCTATCTATCTAGCTAACTTTGTATCTATGTGCTTATCTATTTATCTTTCTATATGTCTATCTATGTATATGTATGTCAATATTTCTGCCTATATATCTATCTATGGATCTACCTATCTATATGTATATCTATATGGCAATCTATCTGTCTATCTATCTGTCTATCAATCATTCTATCAATCTATCTATTTATCTATGTATATAACTAATTATCTTTCTTTCTATCTTTCTATTTGTCTATCAATTTATCTGTGTGGCTGTCTATCAATATGTTTGTATGTATATATGTCAGTATTATATCTGTCTATATATCTATCTAACTATTTGTCTATATATCAATCTATGTGTGTGTGTGTGTGTGTATCTATCTATCTGTTTATCAATTTATCAATCTATCTGTCTATCTATCTGTATATCTATATGTCTATAAATCTATATATCTAAGAGTTTATCTATCTGTCAATCTACCACTCTATTTATCTGTTTATTATCTTTCAATCTATATATCTATGTATCTATCTATATCTCTTTTTTTCTATTTATCTTTCTTTCTATCTTTCTTTCTGACTATATATTTGTCTGTATATCTATATATCTATCTGTCTATTTATTTATCTATCTGTATGTCTATCTATCTATATATTTATTTATCTAACTATATGTTTATCAATCAATGTATCTATCTATAAATCTATTTATTTTTCTATCTATCTGTCTGCCTGTCTATCTTACTATTTGTTTATCTATTTGTCTTTCTATTTATATGTGTGTGTGTGTATATATATATATATATCTCTATTCGTCTATCTATCTACCTATCTATCTATTTATATATCTAATCTATGTATTTATCTATCTATGTTTTATCTATTTATTTGTCTATCTATATGTCTATCTATCTGTCTATCTATCTGTCTATCTATCTGTCTATCTATCTGTCTATCTATCTATCTATCTATTTATATATCTGCCTATGTACCTAGCTATATATGTCTCTAATTATCTATCAAACAATCTATCTATCTATCTATCTATTTATCTATCTTTTTATCTATCTATCTATTTTTTATCTATCTATCTATCTGTCTTTTTATCTATCTATCTATCTATATATCCGTCTATCTAGATATTTATCTATCTATCTATTTATATGTCTTTCTATCTCTCTTTATCCTTTTGTCTTTCTTTCTATCTATATTTTTATTTATCTTCATGTCTATATATTTTTTTATCTATTTGTATATCTATATATCTATCTATTTGCTTTTTTATCTTCTATCTATCTGTATATCTAATTGTCTATCTATCGATTCATCTTTATATCAATTTATAAATCTATTTTATCTAGCAAAAATGTCTATATATCTATCTATCATTCTATCTTTCAATCTATCTATCAAACTATATATCAATCTATATATCCATCTGTCTATCTATCTATCTATATATCTGTCCATCTTTCTATCTTTCTATGTTTCTTCTTATATATTTATCTATGTGTGTACCTATATAACTATCTCTATTTCTATCTATATATATTTCTCTCTATCTATATGTCTATCATTCTATCCATCCATCTATCTATCAATATTTCTATCTATCTATCTATCTTTTGATCTATATTTATATCTAACTATCTAACTATCTTTCTATTTATTTATTTATCTATTTGTCTATCTAAATGTCTATCTATATATCTATCTATCTATCTTTTTGTCTATCTATCTATATATCTATTAATTTTTCTATCAATCTATCTATCTATCTATCCATCTATCTATATATCTATGTGTCTATATATCTATGTGTCTATCTATCTATCTGTCTATTCGTTTATCTATCTGTCTATTTGTCTATCTATCTATCTATCTATCTATCTATTTGTGTATCTATTTGTTTGTCTATCTATCTATCTATCTATCAGTCTATTCTATATGTCTATCAATCTGTCTTTGTATATTTCTTTATATCGATCTATATATCTATCTATCATTCTCTCTCTCTATCACACTATCTATCTATCAATCTATATATAAGCCTAATTATCTATCTATATATATATATCTATCTTTTTGTCAATCTATCTATTTATCGATCTGTTTATCTATCTATCTTGCTATATGTCTCTCACTTTCAATCTATATGTCTGTATATTTGTCTCTCTATCTATCTGTCTGTTTATCTATCTATTTATTTATCTATTTGTCTATCTATATATTAGTTTATCTATCTATTTGTCTGTGTGTATATATATATATATATATATATATATATGTCTATCTATCTGCCTATTTCTCTTTCTATTTATATATTTGTTTGCCTATGTATTTATATATTTATTTGTCTATCTATATTTCTATTTATTTGTATATCTATCTATCAACATTTCTATCTATCTACTCATCGATCTGGCTATCTATCTATTTATCTATTTATATATATGGCTTTGTATCTATTTATCTATCTTTATACCTATCTATCTATCCTTATATCAATAATTTAATCAATCTATCTATTAATCACTATGTTTAGCAATCTTTCTATCAATCTATCTTTCAATCTATCTAAAAACTTATCTATCCACCTGTCTATCTATCAATGTCTCTGCAAAATTATCTATATTTCTATCTATCCATCTAACTATCTGTATATCTATGTTATAATTTATCTCTCTATCTATATATCTATCTATACATTTATCTTTTGATCTATATTTCAATCTATATATTATCTATCTTTATATTTATCTATATATTTATCTAACTATCTATTTGTCTATCTATATTTATATCTATCTATCTTTCTATTTTTTTGTCTATCTATCTATCTATATTTCTATCATCTATTGGACTATCTAATTGTCTATCTATCCATCTATCTATATATTTATCTTTCTATCTGTATATCTATCTATATGTATATTTATCTATCTATCTATCTACTATTTGTGTATCTATATATATAACTATCTATATATCTCTCAATATTTATATTAATCAATCTATCTATTTATAAATCTGTCTAACAATCTATCTATTAATTTATATATCAATATTTCTATTAATCTATCTATCCATTAATTTATCTATCTATCTATCTGTCTATTTATCTATCTATCTTTTGTCTATCTATATATCTTTTTATCTATCAATCAATCTATCTTTTTATCAATTAATCTATCTATCTATCTGTCTGCGTGTCTATTTGGTAGACTTTTTATCTGTCTATCTATCTCTCTATCAATCTATATATCTATCTATCTATCTAACTATCATCTATCTATCTATTTATCTATCCATCTATCTATCTATATAATAATCTATTGATCTATCTATTTATCTTCTGTCTATATATCTATCTGTATGTCTATCTGTCTTTCATTCTATCTATCTATTTTTCTATCAATATCTCTATCAATCAATCTATCAATTTGTATATCAATCTTTCAATCAATTTATCAATATATATGTCAATCTATCTATGTATAAATATTTCTATCTATCTATCTATAAATATAACTTTTTTTATGTCTATCTATATATCATTCTTTCGATCTTTTTACTTGTACATCTATCTGTCTATATATCTTTCTATCTGAGTGTTTGTATGTCTATCTATCTATCTATCTATTTGTTTATCAATCTATATAGCTTTCAATCTTTATATCTAGCTATCTATCCCTCTATGTATCTATTTATCGATCTATCTGTCTATCTATCTATCTAACTGTTTATCTATATTTCTATCAAACTATTTCTCTATCTTTTTGTATTTCTGTGTCTATCAATCTATGTATCTATCTATCTATCTATCTATCTATCTATTTATCTTTCGATCTATCTTTTTATCTATATGTCTATCTATCTTTATATTTATATATTGATCAATCTATCTCTCTATCTGTCTCTCTATCTATTTGTCTATTTGTCTATTTGTATATATATATATATATATATCTTTCTATCTATCTTTTTATCTATCTTTATATATATAAATCTATCAATTTATCTATCTCTCTATTTCACTATCTATCTATTTTTCTATTTGTTTATCTATCTATCTATCTATCTATCTGTCTGTCTATATTTCTATCTATCTTTTTATCTATATATATATATATATATATATATATATATATATATATATATATATATATATATATATATATATCAATTTATCTATCTCTCTATTTCTCTATCTATCTATTTATATATATATCTATCTTTCTTTCTATCTATCTATCTATCTGTCTATTTATTTGTTTATCTATTTTAAATCTATCTATCTATATATCTTTCTATCTATATATCTAACTATCTATTTGTGTATCTATCTGTCATTCTATTTGTTTATGTATCTATCTGTCTGTCTATATTTCTATCTATCTTTTTATCTATATATATATATATATATCAATTTATCTATCTCTCTATTTCTCTATCTATCTATTTATATATCTATCTATCTATCTATCTATCTATCTGTCTATTTATTTGTTTATCTATTTATCAATCAATCTATCTATATATCTTTCTATCTATATATCTAACTATCTATTTGTGTATCTATCTGTCATTCTATTTGTTTATGTATCTATCTGTCTATCTATTTATCTATCTATCTATCTATTTATTTATATATCTATCTATCTATCTATTTATCAATCTCTATGTATGTCTATCTTTTTATCTGACTATCTATCTATCAATTTATCTTTTTTTTCTTTTTTCTTATCTATCTATCTATCTATCTATCTATTTGTCTATTAATATATCTATCTATCTATCTATTTATCTCTTTATATATCTATTTATATGTCTATTTATCTATATGACTATCTATCTATTTATCTATATATCTATCTATCTATCTATTTATCAATCTCTATGTATGTCTATCTTTTTATCTGACTATCTATCTATCTATCAATTTATCTTTTTTTCTTTTTTTCTATCTATCTATTTTTCTATTAATATGTCTATCTATCTATCTATTTATCTCTTTATATATCTATTTATATGTCTATTTATCTATATGACTATCTATCTATCTAAATATCTATCAATCTGTATATCTATCTATTAATCTATCTATTTATCTTTCTATCTATCTATCCATCTAACTTTCTAATTCTCTGTCTATCAGCCTATCTATCTATATGTCTATTTATCTATCTATCTATCTGTCTATCTATCTATCTATTTAAATGTATATATATATATATATATTTGTGCATTATCTATCTATCTATATGGCTATCTATCTGTCTATGCATTTGGCTAATTATTTGTTAATCTATATATCTATCTCTCTTTCTATTTATCTATCAATCTTTCTTTCTATCATTCTATTTGTCTTTCAAATTTTCTTTGTATTTATATATCAATCTGTATGTCTGTCTATATATTATTTTTTCTATCTATATATCTGTTTGTCTATATGGCTGTCTCTCTAGCTATCAACTATTTATCTACCTATCAGTTAGTCAGTCTATCTATCTATCTATCTGTTTATATATCTATCTATATGTCTATCTATTTGTCTATATATCTATATATCTATCTATATATATATCTCACTATTTATCTATCTGTCTATCTATATATCTATATATCTAATTGTCTATAAATATGTCTATCGATACGTCTTCTGTATAGGTATATATCTTTCTATCTATTTGTCTATTATCAATCAATCTGTCTGTCTGTCTATATATCTATCTGTGTATCTTTCTCTCTATCTATCTATTTATCTTTTTATTTAACTATATGTTCATCTATCAATGTACCTATCTATCTTCCAGTCTATCAGTCTATCTATCTATCTGTATGTTTATCAATCTTTCTTTCTATCTATCTTTTTATCTATATATCTATTTATCTATATATCTATATTTCTTTCTTTCAATCAATCTATCTATTTATCTATATGTCTATGTATGAATTTATTTATTTGTCTATGTATTTGTCGATCTATCTATCTACCTATCTTTCTTTCTATCTAGAAATCTACATATCTATTTTTTATATATCTATCAATCAATAATTCTAACTATATGTCTATCTATCTTTTTATAAATCTATCTTTCTATATATCTATCTATCTCACTATCTATCTATCGATAAATTTTTCTATCTATCTATCTATCTTTGTATCTGTCTATCTATTTATCTATTTATCTATCTATCTATGTATCTATCTTACTAGCTATCTATCTAACTATATTTCTTTCTATCTTTTTGTCTATCTATATGTCTATCTATTTGTCTATCTATTTGTCTTTGTATCTATCTGTATATCTATCTATGTGATACCTCATCCCCTCGGTGCTCCCATTCATTCCATCACACAATACAATGTGCAATAAAATAAAATTTTCTCAAATGTATCATACATTTTTTTCCGTTTTATTTACTTAACGAAATAAAAAAACACACCACATATTATTTAAGCGACAACCGACTTTCCTTCACATGTGTGATCCCATATGTGGATATGTGATCTGCCCTGGACCTGTACATGAAAAGGGATCTCACAATAGAGTGAGCAAAGTTTAGTAGAGCTAAACTTTTACATAGATACTCCCTACGTAAGTGCATGTAAAATGTCATGCATATATATTGACACCCATTCAAGTACAATGTTTGATGAATGCAATTATGGATGAAATATTTATATGCACCTATTCATGAGTCCCATCTACTCCCTCACACATGCCAAAGCTAGGTGTGACATATTATATATATATATATATATATATATATATATATGTATATATGTATATATATTAATAAAAACACTACTTAAAATTACGAGAACACGAACCAAATTACCGACCTAAAAATTTGGCCGGTTTTTACCGTTCAAATCATGACCATTAGCGACCAAAAAAGGGTATCGAAAAAAATATGCTTCGACCAAATTTCCAACCAAAGACCAACCATAATTACTAACCAAATGTTTCTTGTCGGAAATTGGTCTGTAGAGTGGTTATCCAATATATATTATCGACCATTTAACGACCAAAAATTTATTAACATTAAAATTGGTCGGTACAGTGGTTTTTCAAATTATTTATAACTTTGTACTTACTGATGATTTACCGACCATATATATAGGTTGGTAATTACTGATCAATTCATGACCAATTTAGAGATCCAAAGAGGGGCATCGGAAAAAAATATTTCCGACCAAATTTCTGACCAACTACCAATGATATATTACCGACCAAATATATTTGGTTGGAATTATGGTTTGTAAATTATGAGGGAATTAGTGAAAAATATTGCCGAAAGATTACATACCATTTAACAACCAAAAATATATAAGCATAAAAAATGATTGGTAAAGTGGTTATACAATATATTTATAACGTAGCAATTACCGACCAAACTTTCAACCGAATATTTAGGTCGGTAATTACTGACCATTTCACGACCAAATACCGATCATACCTATTGACCTATTGTTTTTGGTCCGAAATTAGTCTGTAAATTAGGATGGAATTCGTGAAAAGAAATTACCGATAAATTACCGACTATTTAACGACCAAAAATATATTACCATTAAAATTGGTAAGTAATGTGGAATTCCAAACACTTATAATATTGTTCTTATCAATCTTTTACCGATCATAATTTTGGTCGGTAATTCATAGTTTTAATTTTTTGATTTAAAATTCATTTGTTAAGTCATTAAGACCTACATTCATTCGAAGATCCGTCATTTTTTTGAGCAGAGGCAACTGCATGCATAAATTCGATAAAATTTGTGTTTCTTCTTCTGAATCTAGGTAAGTTTTTCTTTGTTCTTCTCCTTCAAAATGCTTATACAAATTTCCGTCTCTCTAAATTTTATATAGACATTTGGATTTTCATTTTTTCAGTATAATCGGGTATTAGTTTTTTTTATTTCTTTTCTGAATTTCTACATTTTGCTTCAATTTTATTTAACCTAACATGATTTTAACGCGACATAATTAATTAAATTATTATTTTTCAGTTTAATCTTTGTTCTTTTACTATTTAGATTTTTAGGATTTTATTGATTTTGAATTCAAATACAGAATGTTTGCATCTGAATACACTTAATGTTAATTGTTTATATTTATAAAATCATATGACATTATGTATAAATGTCTGTACTTTAATATATATATAATGATTAATGTTAAATTAACTTTTATATAATGGTAGATAGTGGTAGTGGTGCTACAAGTGGCAGCGGCTATAGCGGCAGCAGTAGTGGCGGCGTCGGTAGTGGCTGCAGCGGTAGTAGTGATAGATGCGGTAGCTACGGTAGGAGTGGCAGGGACTACAGTGGAGGCGGCGGAAAAAGCGGCAACATCAGCAGTAGCGGCTGCAGCAGAGGCAGTAACATTAGCAGTGGTAGCGGCGGTGGCGGTAGTGGCGATAGTGGAGGCAACAGTAGTAGTAGCAGCCACAGCAGCATCGGTAGTAGCGGTAGGGGTGGCAGCAAGCCGTAGGGAAGGCAATGGCGGTAGTAGCAATTGGAGTAGTAGGAATGACAACAAATGCGGAATACACATATGTATATAGTCAGTATATACGTACGTATAATTCTACAATATATTATGTACATATATACTGAGTATATATGTACTTGGTATATATGTACGCATAATATTGCAATTTATATGTACAAATTCTGTAGTAATATATGTACGAGTGAAATGCTAGTATATATGTACATTTTTGCTGCAGTAATATATATTTATCAAAACATAGTTTTTTTTAATTTATTTTGATTTTAATTAGTGGTTTAAATTTCTTACAGATGTGGTACCGCATGATTTCCCATACGAAGCTTATATAAGTGAATGGATTTTTTAACAGACATGAAGCCCCGTGACTTTGATAGCTTTTTCGCAACGAAAAGTTGATGATCGGAGGAGCAGAGTGAGAGAAAGCAATGTAAATCCATTGATAAATTATACTTTGCACAATCATTAGATATATTGATTATTAAGATGAAATATAATTTTTGTTATTTTTTTAGTTATTTAAAATATTGTATTAGAATAAGTTTTTCAATGATTTTTTTTTTGTTTAATTTAAAATTTTCATTTATAGTTTCTATTTTTTATTAAATTAAATAAAAAAAAATTAAATTAATTAATTAAATTTTAGTTTAACCTCTATGAAAATCAACTTTAATTTGTGTTTGTTCATGTCTATAATAACAATTTTTATATATCTGTGAAAATATTTGTCTCTGAATTTTTTGGGTAGAGTTTTAGTTTATTGTAGGTATGAAAAGCTTATTATCAGTAGTAGTAGCAGTGATAGTGGTGGCAGTGACGGCAATGACAACAATGGCGTCAGCGGAAGCGGCAGTGGCTCCAGTGGTGGTGGCGGTAGCAGCGGTGACTGTAGTGGCGCCAGTAGTGGCGGGAGCTGTAGCGATAGGAGTGGCAGCATTGGAGGCAGTGGCAGCGGCTGCAGCAACGGTTGCTTCGAAAGTAGTTGCAACATCGGTAGTAGTAACGACTACACCAAAAGCAGTGGCAGCACCAGAAGTAGCGGTAGAGGCGGCAACTGCAGCAGTGGCGGCAGTGATAGCCGCCACGGTGGCGGCAGTAGTGGCGGTAGTAGCGGCAGGGATAGCTGCGGCCTTCAGTCGTAGCACCGGTAGTGGGGGCAGTGGCCAGCGGTGACAGCCACGACAGCAGAGGCAGCTATGCCAGCAGTGGTAGTGGCGACAATAGTAATAGTAATAGTAGTGACAGTGGCAACGGTAGTAATGGCAAGAGTGATAGTGGGAGTAGCAGTAAAAACACCAAATGAGGTATATACATACAAAGAAAGTCAGTATATACGTACATATAATACTATAGTATTTTATGTACATATATACAGAGTATATTTGTACTCAGTTTATATGTACACATAATATTACTATTTTTATATACATATACTATAGTAATATATGTACGAGTGAAATGCTTGTACACATTTACATATATAATACAATATTATGTATGTATCAAAACATAACATTTTTTTTAAATTTGACTGAATGGTTTAAATTTCTTACAGATATGATACCGCATTGTTCCACATATAAAGCTTCTATAAGTGATGGGATTTTTCACTAGACATTACGTGACGTGACTTGGACAACTTTGTCATAGTATAAAAATGATGATCGGAGGAGCAAAGGGAGAGAAAGCAACGTTAATGAATGGATATATTATACTTTATGCACTGTCAGTAAATACATTGATAAATAAGATGAAATAAAATTGTGTTATTTTTTTGTTTTAATTGTGTAAAATATTAAATTAGAATAAGATATTAAATGATTTTATTTTTTGTTTATTATAATTTATTTATAGTTTCAATTTTTATTCAATTTGATATAAAAATATTAAATTATTTTATTAAAAAATTTTAAAATAATTTAAATTCTGAAATTAATTTTGAAATTAAAATATCTAGGAAAAAATATTTTGCTAAATTAGATAGGGAAATATTAAAATTAGCGACAGATTTTTGATCGCTGATTTTATTTAGCTAAGGACTATATTCATTGCTAAGATTTATCGACAACACTTTAGTTAGGGAATTATCTATCGTTATTTTCGCTTGGCGACAGAAAATCTCATTTATCTTGCTAATTTAGCTAGGGAATTTCAATTCTTTAGCAAGGGATTTTTCTGTCGCTAATTTTTTAGCTAGGGACACTATCCGTCGCTATATTTTAGTAAGAAGCACTTTAAATAGTGAACCGATCCGTTAGTAATCCATCACTATATTTCATTTAGTGACGGAAACTGCTCATTTAGCTAGGGAATTGTCCCAGCTATATAGGATTTTTCTTGTAGTGTAGGACATGATCATGATTTTAGATTATGAGCTAGTTTTTATATAAGATGATGATATGAACTATTTATTGTGTTTAGAGTTTTTAAAATTATTGTAACATATTTAATGTAAGTTATTTGTATTGCGTTTATTTTCAACAATGAACTAAATTAATATTTATTTTTCCAAAGATGTGTGTTTTTTATTAGTATGGTTTCTAATTATTTAAAATTAAATATATTGCAGTAATTTTTTAATTAATATAAAAAAATTTTAAAAAAAAAGGTATTTTAGTGATGGATATTAAATTTTAGTGATGGAATATTCCGTAGCTAAAATGACTCAAAAAGTGTACAAGAAAATAAATTAGCGATAGAATGCTACGATCCATTGCTATAATAGCGACGAAATATTGAATTCCATAACTAAGTTTAGCAACGGGATTCTGATTTTCCATCGCTATTTTAACGATGGATTGCAAATTCTATGCCTATTTCAGTGAAGGTTTGTTATAAAACATTGCTAAAATAGCGATGGAAATCTAAATCCATCTCTATTTTAGTGACGGAAAATTAAAAATTGTCACAAAAATAGTGATGGAAAATTAGGATCCATGGCTACACTTAGCAACATAAATCTGTCTCTCTTTCTGTCTATCTATGTCTACCATTCTATCTAATTATCTACTTGTGTATCTATCTGTCTATATATATGTCTATCTATCTATTTATCTATCTTTCTTTCTTTCTATATATATATATATATCTATTAATCAAGCAATCTATCTATCTATAAATCTAACTATCTATCTATATATAAATATATCTATTAGTCTATCTATTTATCTATCTATCTTTCTTTCTTTCTATCTTTCTATCTCTCTATCTGTCTATCAATTAATCAATCTATCTGTCTATTTATATGTTTTAACTATTTGTCTATATATCTACATATCTATATATTTATATATCTATATGTCAATCTATTTTATAACTATCTTTCTATCATTTAATCTATCTATCTGTCTATCTATTTGTCAATCTATCTAACTATCTTTATATGTATCTATCTATCTATATGTCTATCTATCTATCTTTCTATTTATCTATCTTTCTATATATTTATCTATCTATCTTTCTATCTATATGTTTATTTATTTATCTATCAATCTAAGTATATATCTACCTGTCTACCTATCTATATATCTATCTATCTATTTATTTGTCTATCTATCTTTCTATCTATGTATCTATATATTTAGCTAATTATTTTTCTATCTTTTTATCTGTGTATCTATCTGTCTAAATATCTATTTATCTATCTGCCTACCTATTTAACTCTTTATCTATCTATCTATATATCAATCAATCAATCTATCTATCTATCTATTTGTCTATCTATCTATCTATTTGTCTGTCAATTGATCTATCTAATAATCTATCGATTTATTTGTTTTTTATCGATCATCTATCTATTTATCTATATTTTTATCTATCATTCAATCTATCTATCTATCCATCTATCTATCTATTAAATTTTTTTATCTATATATATGTCTAACTATATGTCTATCTATCTATCTATCTATTTATATATCTATCTTACTTTCTTTGTATCTATCTATCTATCTATTTATATATCTAACTATCTTACTTTCTTTGTATCTATTTATCTATTCATCCATCTATCTATCTATTAAATTTCTCTATCTATATATATGTCTAACTATATGTCTATCTATCTATCTATTTATATATCTAACTATCTTACTTTCTTTGTATCTATCTATCTATTTACCTACCTATCTATCTGTTTATCTATCTATTAGTCTGTCTATCTATTTTCCTAATAAAATGTCAATATATCTATCTATATAATTGTCAATCTATCTCTCTATCTATTTGTATACCTATCAGTCTAAGAAAATGTCTATCTATATGTCAATCAATCTCTCTATGAAACTTTCTATCAAACTATATATAAATTTGTCTATTAATCTTTATATCAATCTGATTATCAATCTTTCTATCAATCTATCTATCAATCTATTTATCTATCTGTTTATCTATGTATATATCTATTAATTTATTTATCAATCTTTATATCAATCTATCTATCAATCTTTATATTTTTCTATCTATTGGTCAATAAATCAATCAATCTATCTGTCTGTCTGTCTGTTTGTCTATCTAAAAATCAATCTATTTATCAATTAATCTATCTATCTAACTATCTTTCAATGTATCTATCTAATTGTCTATCAATTGATCTTTCTATCTTTCTATCAGCTAATTTATTTCTCTATCTAACTATCTATCAATAAATATGTATGTATATATTTAATAAATCCATCTATCTATCTATCAATATATCTTTTGTCTATCTATCTATCTATCTATATATTTATCTATCTATCTATCTATCTATCTGTATATTTATCTATTTTTCTACCAATCTATCTACTTATCTATTTGTCTACCAATCTATCTACCTATTTATATAACTATCTATTTATTTGTTTATCTATCTATCTATTTACCTGTCTATCTATCAGTTTATCTATATGTTTATTTAGATATTTATCTATCTATATGTCTAATAATATGTCAATATATCTATTTATATAATTGTCTATCAATCAATGAATCTATCTGTCTACATATCAGTCTATCAATATGTCTATCTATATGTCAATCAATCTATCTAACAAACTTTCTACAATCTAGTTATAAATTTGTCTATTAATCTTTCTATCAATCTGACTTTCAATCTTTTTATCAATCTATCTATCATTCTATCTATCTATCTATTTATCTATATATCTATTAATATATTTATCTATTTATCTATATATATATATCAATCTATATATCTGTCTATTTATCAATCTGAATATCATGTCTATCTATCTGTCTATCTATCTATCTGTCTATCTATGTGTCTATCTAAAAATCAATCAATCTATCAATTAATCTATCAATCAATCTTTCTTTCTATATGTCTATCTATATGTCTATCAATTAATGATTCTATCTTTTTATCTGTTTATGTATATGTCTATCTATTTATATTTCTATCTATCTATTTATTTTTCTATTTAATTATCTATCAATAAATATGCCTATCTATATTACTATATATCTATCTATCAATAAATATATCTTTGTGTCTAACTATTTTTTTATCTATCTATTTATTTATATATCTATTTATCTATCTATTTGTGTGTGTGTGTGTGTGTGTATCTATTTATCTATTTTTCTACCAATCTATCTACCTATGTATCTACTAATTTATTTATCTATGTATCTATCTGTGTATGAATTTGTCTATCAATCTGTCTATCAATCTTTCTATCACTCTCTTTATCAATTTATTTATTAATCTTATATCATTCTGTCCATAAAATTATCTATATATCTATCAATCTATCTGTCTCTCTATCTATCTATTTATCTATCTATCGATCTATTTGTATATATATCTATCTATCCGCTGTCTATCTATCTCTCTATCTATCTAACTATCTATCTATATGTGTATCTATATGTGTATATCATCTGTCTATCTATATGTCTATCAATCAATCAATCTATTTTTTGTCTATATAATGATCAATCAATCAATTTATCTGTCTATCTATCTGACTATATCTTTATCTATTTATTTATCTATCTATCTATATGTCTATCTCTCTTTCTATCTATGTGACTATCTATCTATATGTCTATCTATCTATTTGTCTATCTATTTTTATCTATCTATATATATATATATATATCTATCTATCTATTTGTTTGTTTATCTATCTATATATCTATATATCGATAAATCTAACTTTTTATCTAACTATCTATATATATGTCTATCTATCTATTTCTTTATCTATCTTTTTGTCTATCTATTAGTTTATCTATCTATGTAACTATCGAACTATCAATTTGTCTATCTATTTGTCTATCTATATTTTTATCAATCAATCTATATATATATATATATATCAATCTATTTATCTATCTGTCTATCTATTAAACTATCAATCTATCTATTTATCTATCTATATATCTATCTATCAATCTGGCTATCAATCTTTTTATTAATCTATCTATCTATCAGTCTATCAAAGAGTCTATCTATATTTATATCAACTATCTATAAATCTATATAAAAATTAGTCAATCTATCTATCAATTTTTATCTCTCTCTATTAATTTTTTTTATCTATCTATCAATAAATCTATTAAAATAATCTATCTATCATTGTTTCTATCAGTCTATTTGTGTGTCTATTTATATGTCTGACTGTCTATCTATCTATCTATTTATCCTTTTGTCTCTACAATTATATATCTTTCTAAATGTATTCCTATTTGTCTATCTATCTATTTTTCTATTTGTCTATCTATCAATCAATCTATATATTTATCTATATCTATTTATAAAGTTATCTATCTATCTCTCTATTTGTTTATCTCTCTATTTATTTATATATATCTTCAATCAATCTATCTGTCTATATTTTTATCTAACTTTATATATATATATATATATATATATATATATATCTATCTATCTATCTAACTATCTATTTGTCTATCTTTTGTTTATCAATCATTTTATTTATTTGTCTATTTATTTGTCTATATATTTGTCTATCTATCTATCTATTTATTTACTTATATGTCTATCTATCTATATACTTGTTTATTTCTCTCTTTCTCTATCTGTCGATATATTTATTTATCTATCTATCTAATAATCTATCAATATATCTGTGTTTCTGTTTGTCTATCTATCTATCTTCCTATCTAGTTGTCTATCTATTTGTCCATCTATTTATTTATCTATCAATTTGTCTATTAATCTACATATCAATCGGTATATTAATCAATCTAGTAATTTTTCTATAAATCTATTTATCAATCTGTCTATTATTATATCCAATAATTTGTTTATCTATCTATCTGCTAATATATCTATATGTCTATCTATATCTATATCTACCTATCTATCTTTCTGAATATTAATCTATATATCTATATGTCCATCTATCTTTCTAACTAACTAACTATCTGTCTGTCTATATATACGTCTTTCTATCTATTTGTATAACTCTCTATCTATCTTTATGTCGATATATATATATATATATATATATATATATATATATATATATATATCTCTCTTTCTCTATCTGTCTATCTATTTATCTATTTGTCTATTTGTCTTTTTATCAATCAATCTATCTATTTGTCTATCTAACTCTCTATCTATCTGTTTATCTATTAGTTTATAATCTATCTATTTATCTATGTATCTTTTAATCAATTTATCTATTTGTCTATCTATAAATCTATCAATAAATTAATCTATAAAGTTATATTTTTATCTATCTATCTGCCAATCTATATATCTGTATGTCTATCTATCTATATAATAATCTATCTATCTTTCTATGTGAGTTTTTATTTGTCTATCTATTTGTCTCTCTATCTTTCTATATATATCAATCTATCAATCTATCTATCAATCTTTCTATCAATCTATCAATCAATATATCAATCAATCTATCAATATATCTATCAATCTATCTATCTATGAATATGTCTTTCATTCTATCAATCAATTTGTTTAGCAACTTTTATCTATTTATCTATATGTCTGTCTGTCTATATATCCATCTTTTTGTCATCTATCTATATAACTATCATTATATATATCTATCTTTTTGTCTATCGATCTATCAATTTATCTATCTATCTGTCTATAAATCTATGTATCTATTTGTTTATCAATCTATCGATCAATCTATCTATCAAACTATTTATCTATCTATGTATCTATCTAATTGTCTATCTATTTGTGTGTCTATCTTTTTATGTATTTGTTTGTCTGTATGCCTACTTTCCTGACTATCTACCTATCTGACTATATATATATATATGTATTTCTATTTATCTAACTATCTATCTATTAATCTATTTTTAGATTTATTTGTGTGTCTATATATTTGTTTGTAAGTCTGTATGTCTATCTATCTGCCTATCTTTCTATTTTTATATCTATCTAATTTTCTGTCTATCTATCTATCTATTTTTCTATCTTTCTATCAATATATTTTTTTATATATCTGTCCATCTATCTATCTATCTATCTATCAGTCTCTCAGTTTGTCTATCTATTTATCTATATATCTATCTATCTATCTATCTAATTTTTATTATTTCTATCTATCTATCTATCTATATGTCTATCTATCTGTCTATCTATTTGTCTATTTATTTGTTTAAAATTCTATTTATCTATTTGTATATCGATCTATCGATCTCTATCTTTATATATAATTATCTATTTATCAGTCTATCAAATAGTCTTTTTATCTTTCTTCAACTTACTTATCAATCTATTTATAAATATATTTATTTGTTAGTCTATTAATCTATCTATCTATCAATTGATCAATCTATCTATCAATTAACCAATCAATTTGTCTATCAATCTGTCTATCATTCTATTAATCAATATGTCTAACAATTTGTTTATCAATTTGTCTATCAATTTGTCTTTCTTTGTACCAATCTATTTATCTATTTATCTATCTATCAATTTATATATTCATCTATCTATTAATCTATCTTTCTTTCTTTCCATCTATCTATATGTCTGTCTGTCTATTTATCAATATGTTTGTTTATTTGTCTGGCTATTTATCTATCTGTCTTTCAATTTGTCTATCTATCTATCTATTTATCAATCAATCTACCCATCTATTTATCTATATATTTATCAATCTGTCTATCAATCTATTAATCTATCTATCTAATAATCTTTTCTCTATTTTTTTATCTAACTATCGATCTATCTTTCTATCTATTTATCTTTTTATATATCTATATTTCTATCTATCTATCTATCTGTCTATATATACTGATCTATTTATCAATTTAACTATATATTTCCTTGTCTATCTATCTATCTAACTATTTGTCTATCTATCTATCTAATTATCCATCTAACTATCTATCTGCCTATATGTCTATATATCTATCTATCTTTCTATCTATTTGTTTGTCTGTTTGTATAAATATTTATCTGTTTATCTAACTATCTTTATATCATCTATTTGTCTATATATATATATATATATATATATATATATATATATATCTCTAACTATCTATGTATCTATCTTGTAATCTGTCTATCTATCTTTCTATCTATCTAACTATGTATCTATTTATTTATCTATTAAATTATCTATTTCTCTATCTATCTATCTATTTGTGTATCTATCTATCTACCTATTTGTGTAGCTTTCTTTCTATTTATCTATCTGTTTGTTTTTATATCAATCTATCCATCTATATATCTATCTTTTTGTTTATCTTCTTGTCTATTTATATGTCTAAATTTCTATCTATCTTTCTATCTATATATCTATACATCTATCTGTCTATCTATTTGTCTCTATATGTGTCTATTTATCTGCCTATCTATCTATTTTTGTATCAATCAATCAATCTATCTATATATATATGTATGTCTACCTGTTTACCTATATATCCATCAATTTATATGTATGTCAGTCTATCTATTTATCTATATGTCTATATAACTATCTTTTTTTAACTTTTTGTCTATCTATCTGTATATCTATCTATAGACATATAGATAGATAGTAAGATAAACAAATAGATAGACAGATTGATATAATGATTAATAGAAAGAGAAATATAGATTAATAGATATATTGATAAACATATTGATTGATAGATTCAAATATTGATTGATAGCTAGATAGACAGATAGATAGACAAATAGATATAAAGATAGAAAGTCAGAAAAATAGATAGATAAATAGATAGATAGATATATACATAAATAAAAAAGTATATATATATATATATATATATATATATATATATATATAGATACACACACACACACACACACACTAACACAAATAGATAGATAGATAGATAGATAGATAGATATATAGACAGACAAATGGACGGACAAATAGATAAACAGCTAGATAGACAGACACACATATAGAAATATAAAAATATAGACAAATAGATTATAGATAGACAAATTAATAGATAAATTGATAGACATATAGATAAACAGATCGATACAAAGATAGTTCGATAGATTTGAAGAATTTTTGATAGATTGATTGATAAATAGATTGATCGGTAGATAGAAAGTTTTATAGATAGATAGATTGATTATTATACAGACAGATATATATATAGAAAGATAGAAAGATAGCAATATAGATTTATAGATAGATAAGTAGATCCATATACAAATAGGAAAACACATAGATAGGCATATAGATAGATAGTTAGATAGTCAATAAGATAGTCAGATAGATATAAAGATAGATGGATATAAGATAGATGGATATAAGATAGATAGATAGATAGACAAATAGTTAGACAGATAGACATATAATAGATAAATAAATAGATAGACAAATAGATAGAAAGATAGACATATAGATAGATAGATAAACAAATAAATAATTAGATAGATAGCAAGATAGCTAGATAGAGAGACATATAGGTAGATTAATAGAGAGAAATATAAATAGATAAATTGAAAGACAAATAGATAAACAGATAGATAAACACATAGATAGATATATAGATAGACAAATTAAAAAACGTATAGATAGATAGATAGCTAGCTAGCTAGATAGATAGTTAAAAACATAGATAGAGAGATACACGGATCAAAAGATATATATATATATATAGGTACATAGGTAGGTAGGTAGGTAGATAGTCATATAGATAGATAGTAGATAGATAGATAGATAGAAGAAAGATAGTCATATAGATAGATAAATAAACATATAGTTAGATATGTATATAGACAAATAGAAAGACATTAATAAACAAATTGATATGTAGATATTTTCACATATAGATAGATAGATATACAAATAGTTATAAAGATATATAGATAAATAGACAGCTAGATAGATAAATAGATATATATATATATATATATATATATTAATAGATTGATTGATTGATTGACATAGAGATATACATACATATACATATATATATATATATATATATATATATGTATATATATGTATATATATATATATATATATATATATATATATATATATGTATAGACAGATAGATAGATAGAAAGATACACATAAAGATAAATAGATAGATAGATAAAAAGATAGACATATAGATAGTTTGATTATTATAAAAAAAGAGAGATAGATAGACATATAGATATATATATATATATATATATATATATATCAAAAGATAGAAAGACATAGAGATATACAAATAGATAGAAAGATAGATAAAGATACAAATACATACATATATACATATATATATACATATATATATATATATAGACAGATATATAGAAAGATACACATAAAGATAGATAGATACATAGACATATAAATAGATAAAAAGATAGACAGATTGATTGATTGATTGTTATATAAA